>JAUZNJ010111098.1:0-20095 GCA_034780135.1 Jordanella pulchra | reverse complement strand
TTCTTTCATAAATTTATTATGGGTCTGCTGAAAATGTGACCAAATCTGCTGGGTCAAAAATATACAAACAGCAACATTAGTATTTGGTCACATGTCCCTTGGCCATTTTCACAGCAACTAGGTGCTTTTGGTAGCCATCCACAGGCTCCTGGCAAGCTTCAGATCGAATGTTTGACCACTCTTTTTGACAGAATTGGTGCAGTTCAGCTAAATGTGATAACCATCACATTTAGCTGAACTGTGATTTTGACCACAACTGTACAAGAGGTAACGGTTTTAAATTTTTTGGCAAGCTTGTTTGTCGTGTTAGCCTCTGTTGAAATGAGCAGCTCAAAAGAAGCAAATCTGGCGTTTTGGGAAGTGGCTCCTTTGTCAAAATGAGCCCAGCAAGGACTTCCATTTACAAGCCTTATTATGCATCTGAAGAACATTGCTTTTTAGAATAGAGCATATATATCCAGTTACTGTTACACAGGATGGCTTGAATGTAATATTTGTTTGGCCCTGGAGGAAACATGCTCACAATTAATGCACAGTTTTAATGAATGGGATTCTAAGAACAGAGCTGGAAAAATGCTTTTGCAATATCATCAGTATTATTTTCATGACCTGTTTTTCTGATATTGTGCTTCCCTTTTTTTAAAGTCCCATATTGAGGTTGATTTATTTTCATGTATTTTAAAATTCTCTTAGTTCACCCCTGCCTTATCATTGCCATTTGGTCCAAATGGCAATAATAACTTGCATATGTTTTTCTGTACTTCACTTACAAAAGCTTAAGTAAGGAAGTTAGCTATTCTTTAAAAAAAAATAAAAAATAACTTTACATAATTTCTTACTTTTGCACTTTTGTTCTTCACACCCACTTTAGGGATGTTTTCTATCTGTATTGAGAACAGATGATGCACATTACTTTTCCTTCAATCTTTTCCTGCTCCACCAAAAAGAAATGGGGTTATTTAAATCCAATGAACGTCTCTATCAGTGGGAGGCTGGTTAGAGATATTCTGGCATTTTAGGAGTCATGTGTGTCAGTCATATGCCATTTGTTATTTCTACTGGCCTAAATGGGGATCTAGCCTCAATTAGGGTGCAGGTAATAATCAGAAAATAGCAAACCACATAAAACTATATGTTAGGTTTAATCATGTTAGGCTTTTTATCCCCACGATTCATCATCAGAAATAACCAAGAGAAATAAACTGAAGTGGATTATATAAGAGGAACAGAGGGATTAGCTGACCCAGAGCCCATGCCAAACCCATCCATTGTGTTGTCATACTTTAGGCTTACCAGATACTTTAATGTTTAGCATCAGAAGGAGATGTAAAGGGGATGTTAGTGACTTTGAATATGATTCAAAGTATTTCTGTGTCTTAAAAATATCTTTACGGAGATTTCAAATTGACCAATGGTTACGGTGAAATAGCCAATGGTAAGTGACTTGAGGTTTTTAAGTAAAAACTTGATCTGTTCAACTTTATTGATACTCTGGACAGGGGTGGAGCTACCAATAGGCAAAACTAGGTGGTTCCCTACCAGAAAGCGCGTCTTCAGTCTCTACTACAGTCTCTTCAGTCTCTGCAAAAAGGATTTGGGAGGACAGCAGCCAAACATATGAAAACAAGTGAGGCAAAGAGGCAAGAAATTAAGAGAAAACAAGCTACCTCAGCTATGTTGGAAAGAGGAGAGAGAAGGGGAACGCAGAAAGCTGCACTCCATGTTATAGAAGGTGACTAGCTTCTGCACTGTGGCAGCGGCTAACATTAGCAATGACGATGTCAGCGCCTGATGGGGATGAACAACTAGTAACCTATCAAAACTGTCAAAAAGGAGACAGTTTCCCATTTATTCATAAGTGGGCCTATTTCGTTGTCCCAGAAAATCTTATGGATCATTTTAAAGTAAACTTTGAATTTTGATTAGGTTTTTTATTTTTTGCTACCCAGGATGAGAAATCCTTTATTTAGGTGGGGGGGGTTTGTTTCGTTTTTCCATGAAAATTTCAGCCTTTGTGGGTTCTTTCTTTGTGAATGAATCTCGATTCAAAAGTTGCTGAGACGAAGACTCACAAATAAGATTTCAGGGACAAAAGGGGAAAAAATGCAAAGACAAAAAGGGAAAGAAGAAAACGGAGAGGAAGACAACAAGAAAAGGGGGACAGGGGAAAAAAAGAGGAATATGAGAAAAGGGGACAGAAGAATAAAAAGGGTAAATACAAAAAGGAGATAAATACAAAGACTGAGAAAAAAGAAGAAAGAAAAAAGAGAGAAAAATGGGTAAAACAAATGATGCATTGGTATTCGGTTTAAATATCTGTATAACTGACGTTTTGCGTTGTCCTCTCACTTCCAGGGGCCCCATGCCTGCCGTCTCCTTGGGTCCAAAGTTGCTTAAATCAACCACTGCCTCTGGAGACAGAACCTGAGATCAGGCATGTCTAAAGTCAGTCCTCGAGGGGCGCTGACCTGCAGGTTTTAGAGGTTCCCCTGCTTCAGCACAGCTGATTTCCACTGATGGCTGATTAGCAGGCTTTTGTTGAACCACAGTCACCTGAATCAGCTGTGCTGAAGCTGAAAAACAGTGAACACCTGTAGGATAGATGTTGAAATATGGCTGATCTAAAACCAAAGCATCACATTGGATAACTGCAGCTAAGCAACATCAGATACCTTTAAATTGGAGGAAGTGACCCCTGAGGAGCAGATGAAGTGGATGTTTTACTAAAGTGTAACTTGAACAGTACAGGTTGATTGTGTACATTCACGTCTCCATTTCAACCTCTTATAATTAATGCAGGAGTTCATTCAAGAGTGACCAGGAAGCAGCGATAAAACACAAGAATGCATGACGAGTACTACGACATATCAGGCGAGAGATCATGTATTACACAAACATGCCAGAAACAGACGACTGTAAACGTCAAGCGCTGCAGCCAGGAGGCATGCAAATGATGATTCCTCTTAAAAATGTTTACAAGGAAACTATTCACACAAAGAAGAGATGATCTGTGGAACACTGAGCTGCTTTTTCAGCCATAGACCTGTCAGTCTGCTCAGGTCTGGCATGATATGAAAATATCTTTAGAAGGACAGAAATAATATTTTTATTCTCAGACTCTACTCTCCTTTCCACTGACTAAAAGTGTCCTTTATTTTTGTCCTTGCTTATTCGCTTGTGCCATTCCTTTCCTCTTTACTTCCCTCTCATACATTGTCTATTTGTATCGATCTTTGTTTGCTTCATCTTTCACTCCTTCCTCTATTTTTATTGTCTTATGCTTCCTTCCTTATGTCCTTCCTTTTTTACCTTCCTGTCTCCTTCTTATATGTGTACTTGTTTTATGACCTTGCTCATTCCCTTCTACTCTTCTTTTATTTCTTCACTTGTATCTTCCTTACTAAATGTAATTTTAATTCATTTTTTTCAAAATGGATTAGAAATATTTGCCTGGGAATTTTTGAAAGTTCCCTCTGGAAATGAGTGGAGTTGTTATATAAAGTGTTTGGATGGCTGCGGGTGAATAAAACGAGACACAAGCCCAGATATTCCTGTTTATTTCAACTCTATAATGGGTGAATAGTGATATGCTTTTTTTTCCACAGTGGAGGCATTTGCTTTTTTCTTTAGAGATACTAAACTAGATGTCATATATCTAGAAAAGAATAGTCTAAAGGTCCCTGATAAGGTCACATAAATTAGCTACAGACATGTCATGTTGATAACTCTACAGAAACAGTATCATATTCTTTTTTTTATCTTGGTGTCAGAAGATAACATCGCTCACATATACAATTGGATAGAGTTAGACATGTAAGCTTGACAACACAACATCCTACATACAGAGTAAAATATTATTTTATTTATGATTTTTTTACTAAAAGAAGATCTTAAAGTGATGAATCACTTCTGCTAGGATGCTTGTTGTTTGTGCAGGTCTCAGAGGAGCCAGCTAGGCCAGAAAGCACAGCGAATACTGCTCTGCAGCAACTATTTTCAGGGTAAAGAAAAAAAGTGAACCGAAGCTTGAAATAGTTTGCCTTAATGTCACGGCGATCCGACATGCAGCGGCTGCAGGATTACTAAATGGGTCTGATCCAAAAGCAGCTCTGAGTCTAACTTTCTTACAGGTACCGAAGGAAAGACTTGCATATCCTACAGTGTAAAGACCAGATAGAACATTGCTTCTGTAAATTACAGCATTAGTCGCATTTATCTCTGCTAAACTAATGCAAAAAAATGATGCAATATGTTTACCACACTGAGGATAACTAGTGTGGAGACCTGTTGTTTTACAACAATTCTATGAGGATTTGTCCTAAACCTTAAAATAAAACAGGCTTTGCTTCTTGGGCCACATTTATTATGGTTAAGTAAGAAGCTTTGCGTGAAAACAAAGCCAGTCCATGCAGCCAAACTGGTGTTACAGTAATAATCCAAACACAGATTTAAAGGAGCACTGCACCTATTTCACTCACAGTGTTTACCTTCTCTTTTGGGAAACAGTTGTGGAACAAAAACAGATCTATGTTTCCTCTCTCCATTAGATCAGCCTGATGATGTCATTGGAGGGGGTCTGATGTTTATCCAACACGCTGTGACTATCAGATTTAAAAGATTCAGCAGAGCTGCTTTAAAAGAGTGAGATCCCCTCTTAAATGTCTCCAATTTTGTTTCTTAAATTTCACTACAGGCTACAAGAAAAAGGCTGGAGCCAGTAACGTGAACTTTATTATTTTTTCTGATTGAATTTTAAAAGTAACGCATTTAATCTATTTTTGATTGTAAGAAACAAACTTAGAGACTGAAGAACTGTTAATAAAATAAAATGAGGGGAAAAGGAAAAACGTATATGATTGTTGATGGTAATGATCATTTACAATGGATGTAATTTATGCTAAAAGTAGATTGTCACGTTATTTGTTACGACATTTGACATAGTAACTCGCTCTGGTTGCATACAACAGTTTTATGACAAATTATGGTCTCTGCTGTTGTCGTTTTTGTTAGTAAATAAAGCCACTCTGTGTATATTTACCATAACGTCACGTGACCAGGAGGTGCATGAGTATGATTGGTGAACAAGCCGAAGCAATGGAGGCAAGCGAGTGTGGAACTCCCTGCGTAGACGTGACAAAAGCTTCTAAGAGGTTCACCATCCTCTGAGCTGTCGGTTTAATTACAGCATGATCGGCTGGTCGGATTTGAAGCTACATCAATGGCCACCATCTGGCTTTCTGATAGTTTAGCAGTACTACCTGTTTATATGAGCTCATCGCACTCAATGCTGGGGTTCTATTTAGGCTTAAAATGACAACCTAAACACTATAGGACGATAAACGACATTTGGAGTTTATACCCTTATTTTATCATAATCCATTGGATTTGGGTCTTTTTAGTGTAGACATATAATGACACTATGTACCTTTAAGATTATTGCTTATCTGTGTTACTCTTGCTTTTGTATTTTCCCACTTTTTTTGTCGATCATAGATAAATGCTCCATCTGATTGGTGTACTGAAGTGAGCTATAAGACAAAAATGCTCTAATCAGGCTTTCATCTGTAAATATTTCCTGCTTTCCTTTTAGCTCTGTCTTTTTGATTTTCAATACTGACCAATTTGGATCCAATGGAAAAGCAACAAGATTCTCCACATTTCAGCATCAGCTCATAATCAAACCTTTGTCTGATTCCTATTCTCCAAAGAACATTAAGATACAAAAGAGTTGATGCTTTTATTGAGCTTCCAATGCAGTTAATGAATAGAGAAAATACTTTGATTTCTTAGTATATTTGATTATTCAGTGCATGTCTACTACATGCCAGGGATAAGTTTTATGTCTAGAGCAATTTTTATATCTGTGAGGCTCTTTGTATTGAATTGATAGTTTTATAGCTAAATAGGTGGTGTTGAATTTTCTAATACTGTTAATCACCCCTAAGAACATAAATAAATAAATATATACATCTAAAATATTGTGATGGGATTTTAAGTCCATATCCCCCTTTTTTACCTTTTGGGGGAGAATTACATTTGATGAATTTTATCATTAAGGCTAAATTAAGGCAGAGACTATGGCTATGCTAGGCTGAAACGATTAAATGTTACAGAAATGTATGTAACACACTGTGCATTTCTTGATTTTGCTTTTATTAAGTGTTTAAGGTTGACTGAGATACTGCATTGACAGATTTTAATTTTAAGACAGTAACGGGCAAGATTTCGATAAAAAACCAACTCATTATTTGGCATCAGACACTAGGTGGTATCAAACAATAATAAGATTTTAAAAGATACACAAACAGTGGAAGTAATTTGAAGAAAGCGACAGAGAGCCTGGAGCTTTCTTTGGCTGTAAGAAACATAGATTAGTGCCATGCTCACTTTACTGCCTAATGCTGCACGTTAGCGGTCAGCTGGCTCTTTGCTCTTTTAATGCTAACAGGAAAGGCAAAACGATTGTTAGATTTAAAGATAGATACCGATACATGCATGCATTGGTCGATTCAGCGGCCATGCCTTCAGATCACATGCGTCTTTAATGAACCGTTGCCCCTCCTTCCATTTACTATCCATTGTTTTGTTTGTTTGGTTAATGTTTACGTTACATTGAGAATTGTGTAACATTTGTTGTCATTGTGACATTTTTAACATACAGTATAAATGCAGGGGAAAAAAACAACATCGGCTCAAAGAATCTGCCCAAAACCCATCGGCAGCACGTATCAGGGATTGGTTAGATTGATGTCAAAATAATCAGTCAAGTACAGAAATGAAAGCAAAATAATATAACAGTGGTTTGACACCAGTTTTAGACTACAGGGTCTACAGCCAATCGTATTTCCTGACTATTTAAATAATTTTCTCATATTTTCAGTGTTACTCTATGAGAGCAGGAAGGCAGAAAGGTAATATTTTTGTCATTTCTTTACTAAATGAATGTGTTACAGTCAAAATGGTAAAACAGATGTTATCAAAGAGATTCATTCTGACAGCAGCTGAATTAACTTTGTTTTTTTTTGTTTTGAATGAGATGCAAACACAGAGAATCTTACATTGGGTGATTTTTATCTATAAGGTAAAAAAGGAAATGATTTTAGACCAACCGTTGGTTTTAGTTTGTAAGAAATGTAAACATCAGGGTATTTTCTTTCTTTTAATTTAAGCTAACAAGTCTGTTTCACAATGTTTACCCTTCAGAATATAAATCAGTAAGTGATTCTTTATGATCATAATTATAAAATTGCAGAGAAAGGATTCCACTTTTTGAATTTTTCATCTTTGTAGCAAACATGTTGATTTATTCTTGAATAAACAGAAGTGATTCTGACCCTCAAATAGAAGCTTATATTCATTACCTTTGTCGATCCAACCAGAATGCTTTTCCTGGTGTTTTTGCTCCTTAAACAAGCTGTCAGACGGAGTCAACAAACTGTGAAACTGTGACCAGGTTTATCTCAGCACCCCAGTATCCTGTTATAACATGTGTCCAGCCTACTTCCTTTAATAAATGACGCTCTTTTGACTCCCCTGTTAGAGGTCAGAGATCAGCTTATGGAGCAGCCTATAATACACATGCTGTCCTGTCTAAGCTTGCTCTGTTGTGACTATATTGAGATTATTATTGCAGAGTTGCTGTGTCACAGAGGTGCATTTTAGATTTCAGGAAGCAAACATTGATTTTTCTCTCTCCCCCTGAGTTTGTGGCATTAAGTTGCATAGAAGCTCCAAAACAAAGCAAGTTTACACCAGTGATTCACACACAGGAGGGTTGTCAGAGTCCTGGCTGTGCATGGAGCTCAGACCTGTGTCAGAGTCCTCATCATTGATGCTGCAGGCTTTTGACAAACCTCTGGCCTGCTCCACCCAACCTATGCTGTGTTCTCCTGACCCCGGGTCAGCTTCCACACTGCTGGCAGCCAGCTCCTCCTTCCCATCATCAGTCAGTTGGCTGTCTGCCTGCTCAAGCTCCATGGTTTCAACTTTGGCAAGTAGGTCCAACAGTTCACTCTCTTTGGTTTCCCAGAGTACCAGACTCAGGTCCAAATCCCCCCTGATCGCGTCCAGGTCCGTCTTCAGTCTCAAGCCTATGTATAAACTGGTGTCTAGCTGAGTTTTTATTCTCTCCTCTTCCAGCAGGAGCTCGTTCTCCGAGAGGCTCTCCACATCTGGCTCCACAGCTGGGGCCTCACAGAGGCTCATCTCCTCCGCTGTGCTGTCTGTGTCCTGGGCCGCAGCCGCCGCTCCGTCGTCCCGCCGCCGCCTCATCCAGCGCCGGTTCAGCTCCTCCTGGATCTCCCCGGTGATGCTTTCCACCAGCGCCTCCCGCTCCGTCACCTCCTCCTGCAACCGCACCACCTCCTCACAGCGGCGCGCGTACTCCTCGAACTGCGCCAGCGCCTCCGCGGCGCAGTGCGCGTCCTGGCGCTCCGCTTTGCGCTTCCCGTCCACGGAGGTCTCTGTGGAGGAGTCCGTCAGGTATGTGTCCTGCACATAGTTCACTCCATGTCTCTTGATGCGGTCAAAGTGCACTTTGGCCTCGTATCGCTCGATCTCCCGGTCCAGCTCCTGGATTCTCTGGATCTGCTGCCGGATGGTGTGATCCTGTGAGATCACCAGGTGGACCAGCGTCTCCATCTTCTCCACTGAGTTTTTTCCCTTAGGCACCGTCTGCTCCTTCTTTCTGTTCATTTTATCCAGCTTCCTGAAGGCCTTACGGACGATCCGTCTTTGCCTCTCCTGGGACATGTTGGCCGCAGCGGCCGCGGCCACCCAGCAGCTCCTGGCGGTGCCCTTCAGCAGCCCGGCCGGGCCGCCGCTCTCCCGGCTCTGGACAACCCTCGCCTCGGCACTGCGGGGCCCGTTGTTGGGCATCGAAGCTTCGTTCTTCACCAGGACGAAGCGGACGTTCTCTTGCTCGTCCCCCCAGGCGCTCCACAGACGCAGGATCTTGGTCTTGTTGGGTAAAATCCTCTCGAAGCCTCTCCACTTCTCCACCACGCAGTAGGACTGCGGGGATCCGGACAGCATCGCGGCTGCAGCGCCCTGCAGCAGGTTCTGGTCCTCCAGCAGAACCCGCACAACATCAGCACAGGTGGTTCGCTTCGTCAGCCCGGAGACCAGCTTCTCTTCTCGGCAAACCCACACCGAGATCTTCCCCTCCTCTGGCTCCATCTCCGAAGAAAAGTTTTCCCTCTGACAGTAAAACTGAAGTTTTTGTTTTTTCTGCAGCTCTTCCCTTCGTTGACTGTTTTTTTTAAGGGTCCAATCATTTATCAAAAGCTGCTGCTTCTTTTTAAAGTCACATCCTGACTCTGTCCTTCAGAGTGGAGGATCGTTCCTCTCCCCGGAGGAGAACAGCGTCTTTGCCTCATGACAGGAAGCTCTGTTGTGTGGGACAGACAGAGAAACGGGAGGCTGCTGGAGCTGCTGGGGCACGCCCCCCCCCCCCGATCATCTCAATGGACAAAACCACAGGAGCAGGGGCGGATCTAGATCCAATTTTCCAGGGGGGTCAGGGGTTTTCATGGGGGAACGGGACATAAAGAAACAAAAAAGGCTGAAGACACTCTGTTATGGTTTAAGGTTATAGCTACAACTTTTTCATCAAAACTAATAATTTAAAAGAAAGACATCAGAGGAACCTATGTAGTGTTATGCAAAACCAATGAATGAACTTTATAACAATAAATAAATACATAAATTATTATTTTATGGATTTGATAGATCCAAAATGTATTAAAATATTTATTTCTGGTTACAGTGGCAACGCTGAAAGGAAAGGATTCTGCACCATTATATAGCTGGTTACATTTAATTAATTTCAAAAGGACTTTATTAAGTCCAAAGGGAAATTAGATGTTGCAGAAACGTTTTTTTAACCAGTTGTTGTAGGTGTTGATAGCTGTGGGCAGGAAGGATCCTCTGTAGTGGTCTGTCCTGCACTGGTTCTGGAGAAGCCTCTGACTAAACACACTCTTTTATTGCCTAACAATCTGATGAAGAGTATGCTCACTGATCTCCATACTGTTCTTTAGTTAATGAATAACAGAGCCAGTCTTCTTTATTAGCTTGTTGAGCTTTTTAAGTCATTTCCTCTGATGTTGTTATTCAAGCCGACAATAGTAGAAGAGATCACATTTTCCACAATAGACTTATAGAATAAATAAGATATAAAATCAGGTATAGAGCTGAGAAATGTTTCTTTTCTGTGTTATATTTCTCAGATTCAACCCAAGAGTGAGAACCTTGATAAACATCTGAGCATTGGTGCTGACTGAAGGAAGCAAAGAGGCTCAAAAGCTACACAAAGGTTTCTGCCTTCCTTCTAAACAGGTATTATTATTATTACATTTTACTCAATTTCTCTTTGGGATTAATAAGAACTTTGTGAACTGAATTTTATTTTAAAAAAAACAAAGATCAACTTTAACAGATATTCCTCGAAATTAATAAAGAAGCAGATATTTACAGCCACTCCATCTTCCTGCTGACACACAGGACTGATTTAAGCCATCACCAGTTAGAGAGCTTGAGGCAGTAATGTTTCACAAAGATTCAAATCCAAAATTTTGTTTTAAAAGTGGTTTGTGGTTTTAAAAAAAAAAAAAATAAATAAACTGGTCCACTTCTAAAATCTAAAATTGTGATTTTATCTTCATACAACAGAAGCTGAAAGAGACATGATGTCAATGATATCGGCTGGGTGCAGTTCCACAGAGGCAGTGACCCCTGTGGGCCCCCGTCTAGAACCGCCCATTTCCTTTGGTGCAGTTCTGAGGTTGTTTTCCATTGTTTGGCATAATTATCTGCAAATACTTTCAAGTTAAAGTTCTAAAGTTTAAAAAAGCTGTTTGTTATTATATCTGATATTTTTGTGATTAATAAGTTAGGGGGGCAGTTTAGATTTTATTTCAAAAAGTTTTGTTAGTGTTAGAGATTTCAAATAAAAACCTTAGAATTGTGACGCAGCTTCATCTCTATAATCTCATCTTTGGATGTTTATCAGCTCAGCCAGACCTACTGGAGAGCAAAATGAAATCCATCTTTTACTCCCTGCAGAGTTCTCCAATAATATCTAAAACTATAATCTGCTGTTTAAGAGCAGAACAGGTTCTGCTTTAGGTGATCTGACTCTGGTGTCTGTGTGCATATTATCTTTACCACCGGGCATTAATGTTTGTATTCAACAACCTCTACTCAGACTGGGTTTCTTGGTAAATGAGGTACTTAGAAATCCACCTGGGATTGTGAACACATACGCAGATCCGTGAGGACGCATCCACTTATCAGACACAAGTGTTACCGTGAGAAGCCTGAGTGTAGCAGGCATGCATTACAAACAGACGTTTGGATTAAGAGGATTGCCAGAGCTGTGTCTGCGATATGATGGAGAGAGAAAGAGAGCGAGGGCAGAACGTTTTTTTCCTGCTTTTGATCTCATTTCCTGTGAGGTCACACTGTGTCTGACCTGTGCATCTATTATTAGCCGTCAGGTTTGGAGTCTGTAATGTCAACGGAATAAAGGAGGCCACTAAAGCAGACTTTGTGTAGATAAAGCTGTTAAGACTGAAACCTGTGAAAAGTATTCCTTCATTCTTTGCTGTTTTGTTATAAATGCTTTAATAAGATTTGACATTTACAGAGTCATTTAAGAATACAAAACGCTTCAACTTAGCTGAATTAAGTATTTGCTTAAATACAAACATATTGTAATTGTTTTATTAATGATGTTAAGAGGAAGTCTGACAGAAACAGGTGTTTTAGTTCTCAGATCATAAAATACGGTGAAGGATTACTCTCTTAGACTCTAGCACCATCTGGTGAAAAAGAATAGACACTGCATGTGTGAAGGAACAAACAGTCTTCATCCTCCCATGCAATGGATACAGGTTGAGTTCTGGTTCTCCACTAAACTGTTTCCTATAAATCATGATTAGGGCACAGGTGGACCTTATACTGCCCACAATAGGGGTCTTAACCTGACTCAAGATCGTCGCCGTAACAGACTTGAGTGGGCAAATGCTCCCATTCGAAAACTAAAACATAAAAGTTATTTGACTCCATAAGTTATTCTAAGCTCAAATGGAAAACAGTTTATAGTTAAAGTGGACCATCGTTTCACTTTTGGGTTCAATGTTTCAGAATAGCATTAAAATGAATGAGATCTGGTCCTTAACAGCTTCTAAAGTTGTATCTGACCTTGAGCACACAAAAAAATAAGCTATTTATGCTAGAGCTAGTTGTGTTAGCTTGCATACTGGGAAATCTGTGAAATCAAAGAGGGTTAAAGGTCATAGTTACAAGTTTTTCATCAAAATGATTCAATTTTTCAAAAATCAAACATCCACATGAGATCTATGGGGGTTAGAATAAAAGTGTTAATGCCAAAGAAAATCTCTATATAGCATAAAACTAATCGGTTTATGTTTTTGTATTAATTGATGTTTTTATGACAACAAAGAACCCCAGGAAGAACAGTCCTTACTTTGCAAGGGACTGATGGAAAAAAAAAAATCTATAAAATAAACTTGTTGCTTTCACTTTTAACATCTGCAGCTGTCGCTGCTAATTCACCTGAAGGATAACAAAGCAAATTTCAAACTCATTGAGGTTCATCGTTCTGCACCACAAACATTATTCAAAAGTAGAAAAAATTTATGACAGGTTCAAGTCTTCCCAGAAAACATCGTCTCATTGAATTCATCTCAGTCTGAAACGCTCAGAGAAAAGATAATCTAAGACCCTGCATGCATCAGTAGCAGATTACATGTTAATCATAGCCATGCTTCCCCAAAACAATAATATATGTGATATTTTTAAAACTGTAACTACTTTATTTATACATAAGCAGTTATGTACCAATATAAAAAATGTATTTTTAAAATGCATTTAATTATTGAATTCTTTTAAATGTTCTTTTTAGTTACATAGCAGGTTGTGCATTTTACAACTTCATTGTATATTTTATATATTCAATTTGAATAAATGATTTAATAAATGTTACATGTACTTATTTAATGGGACATTCACACGGTCTATGAGGGATGATTATTTGGCAATACAGGAAAAAAACATTGCTGTTGGAAGCAAAGAAAAAGTTTTTTAAAATTGATATTCGAAAAAAAGTTACCTAGAAATGAAACTTTAAAAAAAAAAAAAAAAAAACTCAAAGTAGGGTTTTTAGAGTAATGTTGCTGTTTTTTCCAGATACTTTTTCATTTTTTTTTCTTTTTTTTTTTCAACAATTTTTTCAAAATTGTTTTAAAATATTCTATATCTTAAAACAGTCGTAACAGATTTCATAGTATTAATTTTTAAACACATTTCTGTTCTTCAGATTAAGTTTTACAAACTGCATTCTTTTCAAATGGTGTTTTACAGATCATTTTCTCCTCAAGCTCGATACAGATGTGCACATTGACCAATGAAAATGTTGTTGCTAACGTCCAACAGACCAGTAGAAATGCATCTCTGCCCTTGATCCCAAGAGAAAACCACCCCCAGAAATGAAGAGAATGTGATTTGTAAAACACAATTTGAAAGGAACACAATTCGTAAAACTCAATCTGGAAAAAATGCAATTTGAAAAATGAAAAAAAAAGAAAATCTGTAAAAAAAAAAAAAAAAACAGTTCAAATTTTTTTTGAAAACATACGTGAAAATAAATTTGATCAAAAAAAGTTTGAAACAAATTGTGGGAAAAAAGGAGTAGTTTTTCAAATTTTCATGTCTGGATTGCATTTTCTTAAAATTTCCATTTAGAAAACGTATTCTTGGGTTGGAGCGATAGTGGGACAAAATTAACTCCATATAAATCTGAAAAAGATCAAAATAATGAACAGCACAAAGTCACAGTTTAGAACTGACAATTTATTTAAACTGAATAGCATATGCGTACAAAGTGTCTACAAAGCTAGAAAATATCTAACATACCTTTAGCCATATGAGGGGAATAAAAGTTACAAAGCAAAGATCAGACCCTGTGGAATTTCAATTCACACACACATATTACTAGTTTCTGGCTTCATTTTTTTTTCTTCTAAATGTTCTCTCTTCTTCACAAAATAGGATAAACATCAGAATATCAAAGATATACACAACATCTGTAATAAAGGTTATTGTTACTTTCATACAAAGCACCTTCTGGAAACCCTCAGTGAACGTTCAGGCGTGCTGCACGTCCACAGGAGTGAAAAGTTTCAAGGCCATTTTGGAGCTGATTTACAGACAGGATCTCTGCCAAACATGGTTCAGGATAGGAGATAAATGCCTCACTTACACACACAAGACGACATTAAGCACACAGACGACCATGGCTGAGAAGCTCTACTTCTGTGACGCCTTCAGGCGTGGAGTGTACACACTGAGTTACCCTTTAGTGCCAAAAGGATGAGTAGATATTCAAAAGAGAACATTTATCTGACAGCAAACAGACCTTTTTTCAAATAAGTCACAGTTTAAAGAGGCCTATTTCCTGCAGTTTTAACACAGTCTGCCAACTGAGATGTTAGGATGTGTCCATATTCTTTGCTGCTCCCATGACATCATTACTTTGCTGCATTTTGTGCCTCATTGTTAATGTTTTTGGTAAGCAAGCAGTAGACGATGTCCAAACAGCATCAGTGGCTTGGAGGCCGCCTGTTAGGTTAACACTCACATGCTGCATGTTGATACTGGAGTAGAAAGACTCTTTTAGCCTGTCTGGAAACAAATTAGTGCAGCGTGGGACAAAACTCTGTCAGTCGGTCGTATTTTCGGAGGTCTTAAGGTTAACAGAAATGAATTTGAAACAGAAAAAGGTCAGATTGGCTGTCGATCAGGAAATGTTTCATGTTCTGGACACGTCTAACCGTCACAGCTGGAAGAAAATCATGTAAGCACTTGAACGTTTTTTAACCATTTCTGCTTTCTTGGGGTTTTTTTTAGACACTTTTGGGCCACAATTTATGACTGCATCTATTTTTAGCTTTAGATTATGGTGGTTTAACATAAACTTAGTAGAAAATATTTCAAGCTGACTAGAAAAACAAGCAAACAAAAAAAAAAATTGGCACAGTTACGAAAAGACTGTGAGGAATTTTTAACACTTGGAAGCGACGGAAGCAGCCTCTGCTGAAAGTAACCGGATACCTCAGGACATTTTACAGCTTTCATGACTCAAACTGTTGGTGTTTTGATAAATGTCTTTAGCTAACTGCTAAGTAGCTGGAACCACTTCCTATAGTAACAAGCCATAAAATTGTTAACATTTTTAAATTATTTTGAGTTTTCAGACATTAGAGATTAAAAGGCTAAAATATTCCTGCATATATAAACATCTGGCTTAATAGGTCGGTAGCGATTTATTTATCTTTATTAAGTGAAATCCAAATCTTTCATTTAAACTGCTCTCAGGCACTACTTGACTTATTCTAAGTCAGATTAAATCTATGTGCACTTTAGAGAATGTGGTAATGGGCTGGTTTCCAATAATATACCTATATTTTAAAAACAGTGTGAAATTGGTAATATTTTCCTTCATAATAAACTAACTGACAATTAAGGCCTGCTTCCAGGACAAAATAAATGTGGCTGTTTGTTTAGTATTTCAGGCTATTACAGCCTGAAATACTGAAAAGTTTATAGAAAGTAATGGTATGGAAACTAAAATAGCACCACCGTTTTGTTTAGTTTTTTTTTTTGCTTTTCTAAAACTAGCTTTAAAGCGAGCTAACTGAGTAAATGGCTCAGCTAAACAACTGCTAACAGCTTGTTATTCTCCCAGTGGTCTTCAGCCACTGTCGCTTCTCCAAACTTTCATTGTGTGCAGTTAAAACAGGGTTTTTTAAAAAACAAATAAAAAAAAAAACAGAAAAAATTGGTGTCAGTCAATATTAGAATCAATCTTTTTAAAGATCGGCGATTGATCAAAAACCTGGAATCAGTGCTTCCTCATTAGAACTACGTTACTGGGAGCTTTAGGTTATTCTCATGCAGAAATTCAGAGCAAAATTTCTATGAGATAAAATAAAATGGGTCAAACTTGCAGTATTTATTGAATTTATATTTAAAAACACTATTTGGCCTTTTATCATTTTCTGCTGTAGTTATGAAGGGCCACTGAGGTCCATAGAACCATTTGATGCCCCAGAGCCGCAGGTTGCAGACATAAAAACAGAAGAATGAACTCAGGAGAAGAAAAAACAGGTTAGGAAAACTCTTATCCAGAATAGAAGAATAAATCAGAGTTTTTTCAAGGTGCAGTGGGCAGATATTTATAAGTCAATAAATGGGAAACTGACCAAATTCTACCAAAAATGATCGAATGCTGATATTGAATCAAATGTATTTTATTTCTGTATTAAAACTTATGGTTTTGCATTATTATGTTTATATTTAAGATAAGTTAGTGGGTTTGTTTCTTTGTATGGGATGAATGTTGCATTACAAGTGGAAAATATTTAAAATCATGGATCTCAAAAAGTTTTTTATAACCAGACCTTGTATTTGTTGTTTGCTCATTTTAAAGCCACTTTATTTTATCCAATTCAAGCAGCAGGAATAACAGTTGCCCTTCTGTTTTGAATGAAATACAGTAAATGAAGATAAGCTAACGCTTTTTTGTTTTGAATTTGTGTCAAAATAGAGTAAAAATAACAAGATATTTGTTAGGTTATCATGCTAATCCATGCCTTTAACTCAGTAGACAGTCCTGCAGTATAGAGGTTTGTGTTCAAACTTAGATTTACTTAAATTAGATTTAACTTTTGTTGTTCTAAGATAAAAGATTTTGTTTGATTGAGACAACAGATTACATGAAGTGTGCGAGCTCTTCTAACATGAAGCAATCACATGTGAAGCACAAAAACAAACACAAGCAAACACTGCCAATAAATACCAAAAAAAGAAGAAAAAAAAAGGAAGGAAAGAGCTGTTTAACTGTGAAAATAAACGCATCTTTCAGGAGGATCCAGTGCCGACCGTCATTGAAATAATACATTAAATATCAGACTTTAGATAACAGGCTACAAAGAAAGCAGAAAAGCAAAGTTTATTTACGTCAAGAGAGCTTCCACTGCTGTCTGCAGCCAAAGGCACTTCACACTGCTGAGTATAACACAGACGAGCCGTCAGAGGACAACTGCTACAATATACTCTACCATCATTATCATCATCAGCACTTTTTTGGTTTTGGGTTCATAAAGGAGGGGAATGACAGAAGGGGAAGGATGTGATCTATAATCCTGACGCAGGAGGTTCTAAGGCCTGGAGCCATGGCGGTCGCCTGGAACGAGTTGAGAAGAATCTCAGGTTTTGGTGGTTCGGGTGTTAAGGCTCTACTTTGCTGGTAGAAATACTGAAATAAAAATGCTTTAAATGAGACTTAAACTACAGCTTATCTAACCGCTGGATGCTATGGATGATGTAGTTTAAGAAACAATCACAGTGCTTTTCCAAGGTGTTTAAATAATGATCTCAGTGTCTTGGATCACCTTATGGAGTGAAGTTTGTTCCATATTGTTCAACGATAAAAACATTTTTTGTAAATAGAAATTTGGGGAGCAAAAATGCAATCAAGAAATAAAACAGAAAAATGTTTTTTGAGAGGAAATTAGTTGTCTTCTCAGACTTTATTTTTCAATTTTTTTCTTTATTTATTTTCCAGTTTCTCTTTTTTCTGATTTAGTTTCATGAGATGCATTGTTTTCAAATCGTTTCACAGATCAGATTCTCTTCACTTCGAGCCCAATGCAGATGCTCTTTCTTAACCAATAAAATATTGCTGCTATCATCCAAGCAGACCAATTGAAACGAGTCTTTACTCCTCACTCCAGAGGAAAAACACGCCCCAGAAGTGCAGAGAATCTCTAAAGCTCAATATGATAAAACATTTGAAAACATGTTTTTACAATGTTTCTTGAAATGATAATGGAACAAAATTCCCTCCATGCTTGACTATAATCATTTGTCTCAGTCTTTACTAGGATCCACCATCTCTGTGCTCTAGTCAATAAAATGCGGACTAAAGTCTAAAGGGTTGATGAAGAATCAAATAGGTACCTGAATTTTTTTTTTTCTTGTTTTTTCCCCATTATGCTTTAATAAATTTCAGATAATAGTTGGGGAATTGAAATATAATCTATATGCTACAATCCATAAAACAAGATCCCAAATTTTTCTTTTTTTTTTTAAGCGTGTGTGTTAAATGAAACATACAAAAAGGTATAAACTTGGATTCATTTTCTTTGGGACAAACCACTTGTGCAAGAGCCCAACTGGCACAACCTGCAGAGTCTATCTGCACACACCCAGATCTATCTTCTACTTTACCAGTATGCAGAAAAGTCCTTGTTTCCCCCCCTAACAGGTTATCAACGACACACAGGGTCTGACCTTCGGAATGTCTTGGCTAATGCTTTGTTCCTCCACCAGGGGGCGACATTGTTTTTTTTTGTTTTTTTTTCTACTTCTGTTATTTCCCCAAAAGCACATGGCATGAATCCCACTTTTATTCCTGTTATCACTGCAGTATAATTCTGATGCACTAAGATAATGTGTTTAGTGGGAGAGACGACCAGTGCTCCTCATGTGGTTGAGTTCTTGGGGGGAAGGGGGGTGACCCACCGATGCCGATACTCTCATGGCTTCTATCCCACTGCTGTTGTTGATGGCTAGTTTATAAAGTGGCAGTGAAAATGCAGCCATTTTTTTTTTTTTATTTGAACTATTTTTAATTATCATCTTTTTTTGGTGGACTGACGTTTTGGTAGCTTTTAAGGGACACATTTCTCTCCCAGCAATGTCACCATGAATAATCACCAATCAAAGGCCATAGATGTGCTTCTGTTGATCAGGAGGAGTGTGTTATTCCTTGACCAGTCGATAGATGTGGTGCTGTGCTCCGTGGTCGTTGTTTGACACCTCAAACACACAAGCCATACACAGCAAGGTCTCCTGAGTGTCTCTGTTGCTCACCACCTGGACGTCAAAACAGATGTTAGAAGTTAAGAAATGCATCGATATCCACATATCAAAATGATTCAATTATCTGTTTATAATCATCAACAACCAGATTTCATTGGCTTCAAAGTATGGAGGGAATTGTGTTCCATTATTGTTGAAAACTAAGAACACTTTTTATAAAATGCAATCCAGACATGAAACTTTGAAAAAACTACTTGATCAAAATAAGGTGTAACTTTGCTGCTTTCTCACATTTTATTTTCTCAAATATCTTTTTTTTTCAGAATGAGTTTTACTAATTGCATTCTTTTCAAATTTTTCTCTTCACTTCTGGTGTAAAGAGTGATGATGCATTTCTATTGGTCTGCATGGACATTAGCAACAACATCGATATTAGGTTTGAAGTGAAGGGGATGTGATATTTAAATGCATTTAAACAAACATGCAATTCCTAGAATAAGGTTTAAACAAAGTAAAATCAAAAAGTTAGAAACAATATCTGAGAAAAGAGCAAAGTTAAACTCAAACCTTTTTTTTAATTAAGATTCTTTTCAAATTTCCATTTACAAAATGATTTTTTTTTCCTTTCAACAATAATGGAACAACATTCACACCATATAATGCACATGTAGCACACCGTTTTAAATAAAAACATAGAGAAACAAAGAAAAAGCATCCTTAGAGGAGACCTTTTCAAAATGTAAAATAGGAAAACACACAAACATGAAACGTGGAACAAGAAATAAGAAAAAAACGAAAGACCTAAACAAAAGAAGGAACCCAGGAATGAAAACAAGCTGAAAGACCACTGTCCAATGTTTTTTCATACAGGAAAAAAAAACATTGCAGTAAAATTAAAACCCTTAAACTTTGTTAAATGTTGTAGCAAAAAGTCTAAAGCCTCTAGCTTGTTAACTACAACAAAGGGAGAAAGGATGAGTATGATCCCTAAAGCATGGCGGTGGCAGCATCATACTGTGGGGTTAAATTAGAGAATCAGAATTCCTTTTAATTTAAAGGCAAACAAGCACAACATCGCAGAGAAAGTAAATGAATAAAGAACAACAGTAATAAATAAGTAAATAACAGAAACAACTGGGGTGTTGAGGAGACAGAAAGAAAGAAAGAAAGAAAGAAAGAAAGAAAG
>JAUZNJ010111087.1:9023-20096 GCA_034780135.1 Jordanella pulchra | reverse complement strand
TGGTTGTTTGTCCTGTATGTCTCTATGTTGCCCTGCGACCGACTGGCGACCTGTCCAGGGTGTACCCCGCCTCTAGCCTGAAACGCAGCTGGAGATAGGCACCAGCAACACTCCTGACCCCATTAGGGACAACGGTGTAAAGACAATGGATGGATGGACCTTCAAAGCTGTGCAAAGAGCAAGTGAGTCCAAAGTATTGTTACAAGCGAATAAAGTGTATTTTTTTCTTACAGAATAAAAGTGACAATATTATAGAAAATATTTAATAGATAAGTAGATTGTTAAAATAATTGTTACTTGCATCCCTAAACTTAGGTAATTATGTTTAGACAGTGCAGTCAAAGGGACAGGAAGCCAGTGTAACTACTTTTGAATTGCGGTGATAAGCTCTGCTTTCTTAATTTTAGTGAGGACATTGACAGCAGCATACTGGATCAACTGCAGTATCTGATAGAAAGCATTACAGTAATCAATATTCCTCAAGATGAATGCATGAAAATAAGGTAGAACAGAAAGTTTGCCTGTGTTTGCCTTTTACCCCAAATAAGGTCTCTGATTTCACCTTTTGATGGTGTCGAAGCAAAAGTGACCAAATTAATGCTACAGTGGACTGGCTGGCATTTTAACTTTCAGCTAGACTAACTTCTACAAGTGCTTCCCCAAAAACAACCTTCACTTTAATCTGAGCCGTTGTATCAGTGAGGGCTAAGATGTAGAGAGCTATCTACCAAGCTTATCAAGAGAGTTAGAAGGCAAAGTGGAGATAAAAAAAAAGTATGTCTGCTTAAAGGTTTGAGTAGCACAGTCCTTAAGAGGCATTTTTTAATAATGTCTTGTGGGTTAACTGAATTATTGGAACTTTTCTTTTAAAAAGATAATAGAAAAGTTATAAGATAGGAAAAGATCAGTTACAAGTACCTTGAAAATGTTTAGACCCTTAGTGATGATCCATCTCAAAATATGTTCCTGTTCCTGTTTCTGTCTAACATGTTGAGTTAAATCAATGATTTCTAGGAGTGTCACAGAGTTCTATTGCACTTCTGTCTTCAGGATTATTAATGTGTATGTTTAAGTTTCACACTATAGCTAAACGGTCATATTCAACAAATAGCACAGAAAAATCTGCATTGAAATCACAGAAAAGGTTTGTTTTGGACTTAGGAGGCCTGTAAATATTCAATAAGATGAGAGTGCTTTAGCTAAAGAGACAAATATTTCAGTGTCGAATTTGCCCAGAAATAAGTTTTTACACTTAAGTGAAAATTCAAACAAAGTGGCAAAACCTTCAACTTTTCTTTAGGCAAAGCTGTTAAAAACTGTGAAAGCTGAAAAATAAATCCATATTCTATATCCTTTTTTACCCATATAAAAAAGTAAATTGAGTGTGAGGTAAAGGGGAAGCTTCCCAGAAGCTGTTCTTAAACCGACAGATTTGTCTCTCTACCTTAGCAGCCTTTAGCAGGATCTCTCTCTCCTGCTCCTCCTTCCTTTGCTTTTCCATCTGATCTAGCTGCTCAAAGAATTTGAGCTGCGCTCGCACGTCGCTGACCTGCTCACATCTCTCGTCCTCCTGAAGATTTTATGAAGTAGGATGTTAGAGGGAAGGGCAGAAATACAAAGCTGTCAAAACAGAACATAACTGCAATTTGCAAACCAAACTCTTCAATTATTGAGACCCATTCATACCCTAAAATTTATATTCTTCTGCTGTGCAACATGTGAAGCCTTTTCCAAAAGGCTCTGCAGCCGTTGTTGTGTGGCATGAGAAATATAGCTGATGACATCTGTGCCCAACTCGCTGACACCAAACTTTTTACCTGAAATAAGATTCCAGTGTGGAAAAAAGAAGAATGAATGCAAGTAACGCTACAGCAAGAGAACAGTCTGCTTTGTAGCAAAGACGATTTAATTACCGATCTGCAGAGCTATCCGTGTGAGAGTGGAGATGGAGAGAAAAGCCTCGTCCTTACAGGACCGGGTCACAATCCCCACAAGTTCAGAACCGGTTGCCATAATGCGGTCGCTCTCCTCAGATAAATTGACCCCTGCCATGGAAGCCACATCATTGATATCATCATCATCCCTGTATGAAAGAAGAAGTAAAAAGAGATACGGTTTTTGTAAAGGAAGTTTGGCATGGATGTGTTTTCAACCCACTTCCCTTTGATCCCCTTTGACACAGGACAACTACTTTACAAGGGTAGCAAAAGGAAAGCCAAGGTCCAGTGACTTTTACCCAAATCTGTTTTAATTAATTTGAATAAGACTCCATTAACACTGAGACAACGTTATGTGTTGTTTAAACTGTGCGTCCAAATGGATCTGCCATTTTAGACGAGCACGAATGATCATTTTTTAAACCACATACCCGAGTGGAAAACTCCTTAAACATTTTTTTTTTGTTAAAACACCCAACTCCATAACCCCTCCATAACGCCTCTTTACCATCATGCTCTGTGTTTACATGAGCTGTCTGAACATACCCATTGTTTATATCAGCATTCTACAGCAATGTCACAGCGCCACCAAAAGACCCGGCATATGTATTACAGCATCTTCATTGGTGCTTTGTGTGGTTGTGTAATAAAAACATAATGTGTTCATCTTTTGTGGCCCAAGTAATCAAAACATAAAAAAGGTTTCGTATTCTAGGAAAAAAATATTCTTTAAAGAATTCTATCAATTGGTTTTTAAAGTTTTCAATCTTGTTGGATGGAAAGAGATTTTAATCAGTTTTCCCCTTCTTGTCTTAGACTAGTCTTTTTTCTGGCGCTTAGCAAGTGAACTATATCTAAATTCTAAATTATATGTTTAAGTTTTGAATCTGTATAGAACAAGCAGAATTAATACTTTATAAAGATGTAAAGTAGATAATATTTCAGGTGGATTTTGTAATAATATTTTAAAGGTTTGCAGGAAACCCTTTTTTATGCTAAGCTAAAAAACCAAAAAAACAACAACTTTGTAGCAGCCTTCAGCAGGATCTCCCTCTCCTGCTTCATTTTCTCCTCCATCTGAACCAGCTTCTTTTGATCATTTCATCAAACTTGGCTACATACTCTAATTATTTTAAAAGACACAGTGACCCATGTCCTGTTCCCTAAACTACGATTATCCTCATTGTGTTTAACCCCATCAGGCCCAAAGTAACTTGCAAACTGGATCCCCTTCTTTCCATGATAAACATGAAAGACCTGATTTATAGTGGAGGATAAAAAGCATTTAACCAGCCACGGATTGTTCAGGTTCTCCTTATAAGAAAGACGACACAGTTCTGTAATTTTCATCTTAGATACATTTCAACTATCAAAAATAAAATAAGGAAAAGAATCCAGGAAATTACATTGTAGGATTTTTAAAGAATTTATTTATAAGCATTTAACCCCTCCGTATTAAAGCAAGATGTCTTGCCCCCTTACAAGAAGTTCTTTTATCCTCAACTCCTTTTAGCATCTGTTTGACCTCGTTATTTGTATAAAAGACACCTGTCCAAGGCTCAACCATGGGCAAGACCAAAGAGCTGTCAAAGGAAACCAGGGAGAAAACTTTAGCTGGGAACAAAGTAACGAAGGCCACTATAAAGGCTACACGATGCTGCTGTGCCAGGCGTGTCCTCCTGGTTAAGCCAGTATATGTCAAGGCATGTAAGAAGTTTTCCAAAGAAGATATGGATGATCCAGAAGAGGATTGGGAGAAGATCATGTGGTCAGATGAAACCAAAATAGAGCTTTTTGGCAAAAACTGAAGTCATCGTGTTTGGAGGAAGAAGAATGCTAACATGCGCCTCAAGAACACCATAGCTACTATGAAGCATGGGGGTGGAAACATCATGCTTTGGGGCTGTTTTTCTGCAAAGAAGAAAGAACTGATCCATATTAAGGAAAGATTAAATAGGGCTTTGTAATATAAGATTATGAGCCCAAACCTCCTTCCATCAGTGAGAGAACTGAAGATGAAACATGGCTGGATCTTCCAGAATGACAGTTATCCCAAACACATCATTCGGTCAATGAAGGAGTGACTTTATAAAACGCATTTTAAGGTCATGGAGTGGCCAAGCTAGCTTTAGACCTTAAACCTATTAAAAAAAAAAAAGAGTGTGGAAGGAGTTGAAAATCTGTGTTGCCGAGCGACAGAACCAAAACATCACTGCTGTAGAGGAGATCTGTTTAGAGAAAAGAGCCAAACTACCAGCTGTGGTTCAAACCTGGTGGAGACTAACTTTTTAAAGCTACAAAGTAATGAGCTTAATTTTTATTATTGACCAAATACAGATTTTTTTTTTCACCATAATTTAAAAATAAAATCCTACAGAGTGATTTTTGTCTTTTAATAGTTTAATTATAACCATGATAAAAATGTGTAAAATTAAGTAGTAGAATACAAACAATCAGTCCTTTTTGCATTAAAGTAAGTTTTAGATCTACGATAACTTCTTCCTAAGAACAATTGCAAACCTTTAATTTTTCCTTTTTCTTTTTTTCTGTAGTCTTCTGGCTTGCAAGTGTTCTTAATGATGGTTTTAGTTAATTTGACAAATTAACATACTGATAAAAAAAAAGTATAAAACCAAGAAGCATCAGTAATATAATCAGGTACTGATTAAAAATTGCATATTAAAAAATCTTTCTAATAAAAGAGACCAATCTTATATGTATTCCTAGTTTTGCTAAAGCTACAGCTCTTCTAGAATTAGGACTTCATTTGTAAAGCAATAATGTTTCACAGTCTGAATTTAGCTGCCCTTTAAATTAAGGTGGCCTCCCAGAGGAAAATAGGACTGAAATAAAGCTACTTTTTAAAAGTTATGGTAGAAATTAGACCTTAAAGCCATTTTGCACCATACACTGTACAAGAACAATTCCCTGCACAACCAAAACAAGCATCACTATTCCTGCTCTATTAGTCTTAAATGCTGCAGCTTGATTGCTGCATTAAACTAATCATCTTGAAAACATCTTAAATGTGAACCCATCCACAGCTCTGTAAGATATGAGTTTTAAATGATTCATCATTACTATTAACTGTTAATGCCACTGTTTAGACTCATTTTGTTTAACTTGTAAAGACTTGAATTTCATTGTTTAAAATGTTATTTTCTTTTTTTCTTACTCTAGTAACTGATTTTATGGATTGTCAGAGGAGGGAGTTATTCATTTTTTTGCCTGATTTTTTTTTTGCCTTTTCCAATAATCATCGGGAGATGTCGGGTCTTTGCGAAGTCAGAAGTCCTAAGTATAAAAGAAATTCAAGCCAAGTCTAAAATCTTTAACGATACCACAAGTAAACTAAGCTTATGACTCAAGACAAACTTGATTTTCAGTAACATGACCTAAATCCAAACCTCTACCAATTAGTCAAATTATACTAAAATAGAGCATTTGACTGATGCTGTCCGGACCTATTTTCTTTAATACTAAATATTAATGTTTTCTGATGGGATCACAAATAACAAAATAACACAAAAAGACACAGAGATAAGAACAAAAAGTTAAATTAAAAAGCTATAGTTAGTAATCAGCAAATATATCTTAATTATAAAGAAGTGAAAAGGTAAAACTAGTAAAGTAAATACACTGGGGGCTTTAAAGGTAAAAGTATTCTAGAAGGCAGATGCATGAAGAGTACTGACAGAAATGTATAAAAGTTAGAAGTGGCACAAACTTGAATGTTCCCCCTCCTGCTTCCTTCAGCTTGTTCTTCTGGACATCGATGGGAGACGCAGAGTTGAATATTTTTACTCCTTTGACCCCTTGAACTACAGTCTGCTTCACCATGGATACTAATATTGATAAATGGGGAAAAAAGTTCAATTACTGGTACAGATAAAATAAATTTAATCACCACAGCCATTCAAATAAATATATAAAAATGTTTTTTATAGTAAAAAACAAACAATGCAGCCACAAGGTGGCAGCAAACCCATCCTGTAAAACCTGAAAAACCCCAAACTTTGCAGCAAGATTTATTATTTATTTATTGCTGAAGATTAATATTGCAGTTTGGTTTTCATATCGATGTTTGACAGTAATACTGTAACTCAAACATCTATAAATGTTTGACATCTCCAGTTTAAAAATCTGCTGAACTCACACCTGGTGAAATCTGTCTGACCATCTGTGGCTGACCGACAACGATACGGCTGGAAGCTGCTCCTCTAATTGCTACCAAAGGAGACTGAGCCAAGGCCACCTGTGGCCTCGCTGTGCTGCCCTGCTGCTGTGGAACCACCTGCACATGTAATAAATTCAATAACAAAGTAGATTTTAAAAGGTAAGCATGCGAAATATTCCATTCAGCTTTCACAGAAGCAGCTATATTACCACTGCAGGTTTACTGTTGGCTTTATGGGAGAGGGTGATGACGGTGGCTTTGGTTGTGGGAGTTCCTGTGGCTATGGTGGCTGTAGGAGGAAGAGGAGGTCGCAGCACAACGGCGCCGAGGGCTGTGGAGGCTGCAGCAGCTGGCTGAGCGCTTGGCTGGGGCAGAAGGCTTTGCTGGATGAAGGCCTCGGAGTCTGGAGTCATTTGGCGCAACGCTGGAAGACTTCTCTACAAGCAGCGAGGAAGAATAGAGGATAACTATTCACTGACGTAAAGTCCACAGATTGGTTCAGCATAAAATAATGACAGCTCAGTAAGTTTCACTTAAATTGTTGATTTTCATACCTAGTTGTACTTCGCTATGACTTTTGTACATTTTAAACCTTTCATATGAAATGGCAGTTTTGTTTGATTGTATTTTTTAGAACGGGTGCTGTTGATCTACTCTTTGTATCTAATTATTACTTTAACAGCAGTCTGTTGATTCTTCTAGATTTGTATTTAAATATTATTTTTCTATGCATATAGATCAACATTTGGTGAAACTTTTAGAGTGTTTACAATATGTTTGGATTTAGACA
This sequence comes from Jordanella pulchra, assembly GCA_034780135.1. Lineage (NCBI taxonomy): Eukaryota > Metazoa > Chordata > Actinopteri > Cyprinodontiformes > Cyprinodontidae > Jordanella > Jordanella pulchra. The sequence continues at coordinate 13,192 of JAUZNJ010111087.1, read as the reverse complement.
AAAGTTGGTCTGAACGTTTCATCTTGGATTGGATGACTTGCAATACATCATCGTCTTAAAAGGGACAAATCACGTGGTTATCCAAGTTCTTAGCTGTTAAGAACTAAGTTCTAAACGTTGCTGTTAGGCAACAACACAGATATAAGACTTACCTGATCTGGAGGAGTCTATTTAAGTTTGTAACAGTGTAGTGCTCCCAGTTGGTTTTAAGGGACACTATAGTTTAAGGTTACAGGTCTTGCTTTAAAAATGATTATGTCAAGCTTAAGTAGCTTTTGTTTTATGGAAGCCATATTATATTATATATGCAATATATCTGTTAGTTATAATTCCAGTTTAAAAAGTAGCAGAAGAACAGTTGGTTTCTTTGACCAGGAAATGGGAATTGCATAAATCACAAGTTGCCTTTCCTTTTTTTTTTATTTCTCTGCTTAAAATGTAGAAAAATCCTGAAGGTTAGTAGTTTAATATAATGGCAGTTTCATGGCTTTCGGTTCTCCTTTAATATTCCAGTTGAGATTTTTCAAATAAAAATCTTAATGGTGTTGATTTGCATTTGTGTTCAACCTCTTCACTCAGATAAATGCCAAAAAAAAAATAAAGTGCAACCATGTGTTTTTAAAAGTCATCGACTAAGTAAATTGAGTTAAGCTGTGAATATTTTATAGAGAATATTATAATAAATATAGAAAACTACTAAAGCATAAAAATTATTTTCCTGTAAATACCTCTGGTGTTTGTTAAAGCAAACATCAAGTAGAAAGGAAACACACCTGGCAAAGATAAAGTAGCGGCAAGAATGTTTGGCTTATTAGTAATGATTTAAGGTCCGTCTTTAAATCAATCATTAAAAATAGAAGATAAAACACAACTGCTAAACTAAACGGACACACTAAGCAAACATCCTCATTTAGTGCAGAGATCATACTTTTACAACTGAATAGTAACTTATGTGTTTACTGTTGGAGAACATAAAAAAAAGAGACAGCCTTATCAGGAAAAACAGCAGGTTTTATCCATAACATGAACATTTTCGCAGCACCTCACCTTAAGGAAGGGTACAAGGTATGGCTGAGGGGAGGAGTTAAGCTCCTTGTACAACTGCTTGGTGAAATCATCAGGCTCTATCCTTCCTTCCTGTTGGAGTAAAGAAAGCAAACGGTAAAGAGTTGTTTGGTAAACAGATAAAAGTGTAAGAAAGACAGATCAACAAACTGAGAAAGAAAAGTACCAGCAGACTCTTAACAAGCTCCTTGACACTGGCTGTAGTCTCAGATGACTGTTTCCCATTTGATGCCAACTTGATGAGTGTAGACAGAAAGTTTCTACACTTTTTCACATTCTCTAACGTTTCCTAAAAATAAAAAAATGTATTCAGAATTTGAAAAATGAGTTAAACAGAAGCAGTTGTTCCAGTTCTCTCTTACAGCTGAGATGGCTATTGGAGCGACGGGTACTCCAGTGGCTCCAAGGGGAGCCACCCTTTGAGTCACTGCTGCCGTTGCCTGGACTGTTGTAGACGTTCCAAGGGCCTGACCTGTGGAAGATGCATTTCCTCCCAGTATGATAGTATTCTGTACAAGTCATAGAGAGAGAGAGGGAAGATGATCCAAGTTTCCTTTTACAAGACATGAAACGGTCAGAAAAAATCCCTAAAAAATAATTAATACTTTAAACTTGTTATGTTATAAAGGAAACTATTCACTGACAACCTTGATATACACATTTAATCCAAGACAGAGGTTCTGTGTCCAGCAGACTTAATACCATGCATTTCTGTTGATTTTATTATTTAGATTTTGTCCAACAAACAACCTAAAATTTGTGTTTTATTTTCAAATATTGTATTTCCCTGTTTTTTCTGTTTTTTCACTGTTTGTTGTGAGTTTCGTTGCCCTTTAAATTTAGGTCATTTCTAGAGTGGATTTTTGAAATGAAAGCTAGTCTGGAAAGTAATGTATGTAGTTTTTTTTAGTTTTTATTGGAAAGCTTCCAAAAATCTAAAAAATCTTGCTAACTAATTAATTTGTTGATTATCTTTTTCCCAATTAACTGATAGCAAAAGGTTCCTTAAAGAAGACTTTTAAAGCAGAATTAAATCTTGTGAAACTCAAACTTTTCCACTTGAGGAGTACAGGATGGAGCGTATTGGAATATTTTTGGTTTTTTTCATCTGGAATTCAAAATATTTATTTATCTTTTTACAACCTTGGTATACTTCCTGCACTAAGTGGGTTGCTCTGTCAGCTAAAGGCATGTTTTAGGGTTTCTATACTCAAGTTAATGATTTATCGATTACTAGATTAGTTGACGATGATTTTAACAATCCATTAATCACAATTAATCCGATTAATTGTTTGAGCCCTAGCATAGACCTTAAACAAATTAAATAGCCCAAGAATAATGGTAAAACACTTGTTTCTTTAAACAAAAACAGACTACACTATAGCTACAATTTATCTGATTCAATCTACATATTTTTAAAATGATTTAACATGACCACAAAACCTCAAAAATTATTATTATTTAGTTTTTGGATTGGCAAGTAAAAGGAAAAAGGGCCTAAAAGAGATGTAATAATCTTTATGTTGGCAGAGTTCTATACATTTTCTCTCTTCTAACTTATGATATCCAAGTGATAAAAGGATTAAAATCTGTTTTGTTTCCCACCCCCCACAAGGACTGAAAGGAGGAAATGCATTTCATCGGATACAGCAGCAAAAGAAACAAAACCAACTTGTGACTAATCCATTCAGTGTTCAGGGTGATCATATTTTCAAATTATCATTGGCAGTCCAAACAGAAGCCAATGTTTCTCGAGGAATTACTGAGTTGATTGCATTACCTATTGGAAGAAAAATACAGCCACATAGAAGATGGTATTTACACAGCATCTGTGGGCTCAGTGAAACGACACCTATTGTCAGCTACCCTAAAAATATTACCTTTCTTTTAAGTGTAAAAAGATCCGAATGAATGGTGTTTAATATGTTAATTATCAGAATGAGGACATCTTGACACTTTGCTGTGGTAACTAGAACTGTAGTGATATATCCCAGAGTGCAGTCTGATTGAGGTACCTGCAGAACAGGAGGCCTCTGCAGTGTGGCTGTGGTTGTGACCGTAGTTTGAACAGGGGAACCCTGTTTCATGATGGTGGTTGGAGTTACTGTGCGAGCCAGAAGAGGAGCCCCAGGGGTCTAAAGAAAAGAGACCCAAGAGGTGCTTTCATTAGTTGAAAAAAAAAACGAGACAACAGCGACATAAAAGAAAACAGCTTTATCTACGTCATAAAAAAATATCTTAGCTAAAGAGGCATTAGAGTTTTCTAATAATACTGCCACCTGTGGCCAAAGCACAGAACTGCAGCACGTTCCTGCTCATTCTCGTAGCTTAGCTTGTACTTTTTTCACCTTACATGGTTTTGCACTGGTGTTTGAGTTGAGGTGGATGCGACTCGCTTCCAAGTATCCCCAAAATCCATCTTGGATATAACGCTGTGATTGTTTGCAAGGTTGGACCCATTTAACATGGACAGGCTTGACATCATATCCGTAGAAAAGCACAGAACTTCAGACCCAAAATCAATTCAGGGGCGGAGACTTACAGATGCATCAGCAATGAATCATTGAGGTGTCAATCTGCTCATCAAACGATGTTGTAGTGGTAGAGGTTCTAATAAAAATGCTATTTTAAAGATATTATTCAGTAAAAGATTATATAATGTCTCTAAGTGTTTAAATTGCTCAAACAAATTCTGTCTCAAACTCATTTGTGTCTAGCAATGCAACTTCAAAAAGGTCTGTTTTAAAACACTTCTTTTTTATTTAAAGGGAAATATTATTTCACACATATAATGCTTTTCAAAGAGTACTAATTTAAAAAAAATTAAAATTGAACAAATTCATAATTGCAGCTAAGTAGTTTAATTGATGCTTTCACAGGTGTGCATTTTAGGTTCTTAACAAGAATTCAGAAAAACAGACATTGGATCTTAATTTTGGACACAATGTTCACGTTTTTCAGTACAAAGCCCCTCCTTTCATCATAGACCACTCACAGCAGTCTGTTCTGAATACATTAATAATTAATAATTTCTGATTTTTATTTACATTTTTTTTTTTTTTATTAGCCTGTAGTATTCTTTTATGTTATGTCTCATTCCAGCA
>JAUZNJ010111076.1:0-20098 GCA_034780135.1 Jordanella pulchra | reverse complement strand
GATTTTGTTTTGCTTTTCTAGACTTACGCCGGGTTACTTGCTTACTGAATGCCGTTTGCGTAACTTGCGTAAAAAACATGGCGTAAGTCGCGCTGCTCAGCACTAGGCTCTGATGCTGCCTGGAATTGATAAGAGAACTGTTAAGCAAGCTGCCAAATGATGCCAAGGAATCGGAGCACACGGAACCGGTTCTGAACAGGAACCGGTTCTCGATTCCCATCCCTACTATCTGGACACTGTTTTTTCCCATTGATGAAAGACTCATGGTACTTTTCAACAAGCATGCTCTTCTGTTTGTTGCATTAAATGCCAATTACCATCCGATCTACAATCTGAACTCTTTAAAGAAAGAATATCTAGGCAGGGCTAGGTATTTGTTTGGATGCTGAAGGCGGCTTCTGTTTCTTTGTGATAAAAAGGCTGAGGCTATTTTAACAGCTGGCAAGCTTTCACCTGTTCCCAAGCTTTTCATTTGGCTCCAGGCAAATAGATGCACAGTTTAGAAAAGATTAGCCAGATGTCTTTTTTCTAACTTAGTTATAATAAAAACTGGGAAGCTTTTCTTTTAAAATACCATCAACAGATCCATTGTCATTTATATTTTAATTTATTTTAATGAAGTGATTTATTTGTTTGATGTCATTCATGTCTTTTTTGTTACTTTTATGTGATTTTAATGTTGTCTATTACCTTTTCTTTCCAGTAGTTCTCTGTCTTTTTATTTGCTCCATAAATCACATGTTTTATCCTTTATTTTCAGTTGATTTTATTGGTGGATTTGATCCATTCCCACTCTACCATGTCAATGAAAAATCATCCCATCTCCTGTTAAAGCCCATGCACCTGTGAGTATCTCACCCAGAGAAAATCATAACATCCACAACCTAACTGTGGTTGTGAGGTGAAATTCATGCCAATATTTACATTTTCTTCAAGGTATTATTAAAAGAAATGTTGCTTTATGGTGTTTTTATTAAAAATACATCTTGGGAAATTTAGATAATATAAAAATACATTGAAATAAATCAATTAAAACAGTTAAATGTGTTTATGTTTAACATTCCAGACAAAATGATAGATGTTTTATTTTTTTGGTGGCAGTGGTTTAAAGAACATGAAAGGCCACAATGGAAATTCTGAGAAAACATCACAGAGAAGAGAGATAAAAAAAAGCATTTCTAATGTTACAACCTTCTCAGTCAAAGAGTAAATTGCTGACTTCACAAGTTTTTCAGAAAGGTTAAAGCCCCAAAGCTCTTTCCTCAGAAGCTGCCAGCTGTAAGCGATTCATCCATGCATGTTAATTAGAAATGTAGTTAAATAACATGCACAATAAATTGTTGATATATTACTACTATCACTAAATTGATTTGTGTAATATGATTTCACAGAGGACTGTTTGAAGCATAATAATTGTTGGATACTGTACTCCAAGGTCTGTGTGTCTCAAAACAGGTGCAAGCGCTTTTGTGCGTGCAGTGCACATCTTCAAAGAAAAGTGCTTAGCGTTTGCATGTCAGCAGACAGTGTGTGTAAATCATTTTTAGCATTTTTGACTTTATTAATATGCAGATCATATTCAAATGAACAAACTGCACAAATACATGGGTGGAGGATATGCAAATGTAATTGTGTGTATTTACCACTTAAAAATAGATTTTCACAACCATAAACTGAAGTGTGGCAGCAGTGTTTTGTGTCTACTTTTAATGCTTCACCAAAGCAGGAGCAGATGAACTGAAGCCAGCTATAAAATCAACCTGGGCTGCCTTAATACATCAGAGGAGCTCCATGCTGTATCGTTGCTGTAACTAATACAAAAAACCCTGACCTAGTTCTAAGTGTGTGTACAAACTTGGAAATACATTTAGCTACCCCACATTGCTGCATTTTTTTTGTGAACTAATAAACCAATTTTAGCTTTTTGTGATAATCTTCAAAATCAACAAAAAATAAATGCAGTGACTCTGTTTTTAATGGATTCACTGACATGAATTAAGTTCTTAATTATACTCTAATTAATTAAGATACAGCTGTAAATTGAAAGTCCCTCTTTCAGGCTCATCTTAGTCTTTTTCTTAAATAATAAATTTAACCTTCAGTCTGATACATGCTACGTCCTGTCATAATTCTTTGTAGAGAGGTGCAAATGGGACACTTGTGACTGATTAAATGTGTGGCTCTGTATGTGTGTGTGTGTGTGTGTGTGTGTGTGTGTGGGTGTCCATGCCACAGGCGGTTGAGAGAAGCATATTAAAAATATACACATTTCTGTCCAAAAATTGGATTAATCAATTAAAATGTGCAAAGAAGTTAATGACAATAAGCCACAGAACTCATGTAGTAATTCGCAGCCAACATGAAATGAATATTTAATGAGCTTCCTGACGGTTTAATCAACTCCGTCTCTAATGGGTGGGAGGACATTTCCCTCTCCTCAATCTACAGGGAGTTATATTCTGAATAAATTCATCTCGGGTGGTTTTGTGTGTGTGTGTGTGTGTTTGTGTGTGTGTGGGTGGGTGTGTGTGTGTTGGAAACCTAAGAAGTGCTAATCCTCTTTTCTCCCTCTTCCATGTTTCTTGCTTTTCCAGGTCTACGTAAGTAGGAGAGGCATCCAGCGAGGGAAGTGATACAGCAAATTCCCATGGATCCAAAATGGCTGTTTTCACACATATCCTACAGCTACTCAGAGCACCAGACGTCTCCCTTTGGGTTTCACTACTTAAACGTGTCATTTACTGGTGTGTGGCCCTGAAAAGTCAGTTTCACTATTAGAGTCCATTGTTCCAGAATTTGGATTCTACCTTTGGTGTTTTTTGTGTTTATATTGAAGTATCTTTTTTTTTCTGTGACTTTAGCTACGATCTAACTCCACTGTATAGAACATGCTTCAGCAGAAACTGCATTACATAGGTGATGATGGAGTACCCAGCATTCCCAGTGTGTAGCTGTGTGTCATAGAGAACAGTGATTTAGCAGATTACTGCTGGTTTGGCTTAAATACCTACTGTAGGGCTGAATTACGGTGGAGTCTGCAGAATGAACCATTGTGCTGCTGCCTGTTTACTTTAGAATCTGTATGCATAAATACAGAAGCAAAGCAGGAAGAGCCAAGGGAGCAGAAAAGTAAAGGCTGGGGGAGACAACAAAAGCACCAAGTACAACAGGCGCATCTGCCAAAAATAGAAAATGTAAATAAGGAAATTCAGAGTTTCAAAGGACTGGAAAAGAGCCTTAGCCTTGCAAAGAGGCGCTCAAACACAATGAACGGCATGCAAGTGTTACTTTTATGTCTGAAGTTTTTGTATTAAAAACCTTTTTCCCCGAGTCAGTATTTCAGAAGTGTCAGGTGTTGTATTTGCCAAAGAGTTGAAATCTTTTGTTCTGACTTCCAACTCTTCTCCTCTAACAACAGACACAGATTTGGGAAAACAGATCATTACAAACACTCCTGCAGAAGTTGCAATGCTTATTTCCAACTTAAAGCAAACAATAGAAATTGTTACATCTTTTCATATCGCAGACAATAGAGTTTAAGCTGAGTTTGGCTGGGTGCTGTGTGTATGTAGATCAAATACATCTCTACCTGAACAGATCAGTCTCTTCGCCTGTCAGTTTGAAACATATCTTCTCTCTGTATGCATTGAAAACCTGAGCTGTGATCAGTTGTAGATTTTTTCGAGTTTGCACTGTGATTATTTAATTACAGCTGTAACTAAAACTTTCTGCTGACTCATGTCTTATATTCTGAAAAAGCTTCATTTAAATTTTGTAACTAACAAAACTGAGCTCACATGATTGCCACTGATTATACTGACTTCTTCGCCTTTTTGAATGTGTTAAAACATATCCACCAGGTTATCCACTAGTCATGTATTGCCTTACTTTCAAGTGAATCACCACTGCCCTCTGGTGTTCACCTGGCTCATGTGCAAAGCTTCATATTTAATCCAGGAATCTTTGCATGTTTCTTTTGGGATAACAGAATATAGTGAATTTAAAAAGGGCAAGAGCTTAAAAGATGTGTTTCTCCTGTCAATATAACATTCCACATGACTCCAGTTGGACATTGGGTATAAACTTGGAGTTATTTCCACTTCTTATCTATATCTTAATATAGAATTATAGTCCCTTGCAAAGCATTAATGCGCCTTAAACTTTTTCACATTTTGTCACATTACAACCATGATATTCAATTGATTTTATAGTTTAACCTTAACCATTTAAGTATTGCTTTCAGTTGAAGCATTGTCCGAATCTACTGTCTTTAACAGCTTTATGTAGGTTTCCTACATTTAGTTCAATCTATCTTCAATTTAAACTCTGACCAGCTACCCTTACTGTGCTAAGAAGGAAAAAAACTCAAAACATAATTTTCTACATCATTTGTGATGGCAGGAGTCGTGTATTTAGGGTGAAATGCAGGAATGGTTTTCAGCCATACATACATTTTCCACAGATTCAGTCTCTACGATGTAGCATGGATGACACTTCAGCACCCTTCAGGTATCAGGGTAAGAAAGCTGAATAAAAATCCAAGACGGTCTTTTTAAAATAGTCATTTGTGACACATTTTGTCACTTTTCTTTACTCCTCACTTAATCACAACTGTTCTATCCCATTGCATTCCAACCTCCATTTGTGGTTGTAATGTGAAAAAGTATTACATAGTTCAAAGGAGTCTGAATGCTTTTGCAAGGCACTGTGTAAACAAAGGACCTTGACTGCTGTTCGTTTTCTTTAAAGGTTTTCTGTTTTGCCAGCAGCAACCTCTATTTAGCATCTGATTCCTCTATGATATCAGGAGTTCCTCACTACCAGACAAACAGAATGTAAACTGTTAGGATACTGAAAAAGATCGGAACACTTCTGTTGGCTGACTTCTGTCTGATTAAAGTAAGCTATTTGGCTTTTGCAATAATTAAAAGCTGATTCCTCTACATTGAAATGCACTTATTGTTAGCACACCAGATGAGAAAAAAAAGCAAAGCATCTGATATTTTAGCATAATCAGTCTTGATAGGAGAATTTTTCTAAAGTATCAAAGCTAGTCTTCCTCTTGGTGCAATACAGGCTTTTCCAAAGTCCTGGTTCTAGTCACGGTTCTGCTTGTGCTGGTCCAAACTGAAAATAAATCCATCTCTTTGTAGGTATTTCTTTCTTCCTTGTGATAAAGGGGTGAAAGATCATTTTTTTCTGTTTTCTGTCATGTGTTGCTTCAACCCAATGTGACCTGATTGTGTAATCCTGTTTATCCAGAATTGTGATTTTTGTTTATGTAAATATAGTAAGTGTTTGATAATGATAATAAAAAAAAACATGCTCTTTTACAAGTATTGGGATGTATTCATGATTGTAATGATGATGAAACTCAAGTGAAACCTGGAAAACTTTATTGTTTAACATTATAAAAGCAGCACTCATGATTTAATAAGTTCCACAGACATTGCAGGCAGTGGAGGTTAAAAGGGAAAACTGTTCAGCACCCATGTAGAGTCAGTGTTTTAACTACAGCCTTAAGACATAAAAGCACGAACGCTGCCTCTGATGACAGCCCTGCAGATGGGGCAGTGCCGCAGGATGGCAGCACAGTCACCACACACCACCAGGTGACCACAGGGGATGAAGACGATGGACACAAGTTTGTCCATGCAGACTTTGCAGGTCCTCTCTTCCTGCAGCTGCCTAAGTAGCTCCTCAGGACTTTGATCTTTGACTGGTAAAAAATACAAACCAAAAAAGGATAATTTTTCAGGGGAAAATCTACAAGTAAAAACTAGTCACTGCAAGATAGACATGATTACATATTTCCACAAATTATGTTAGAATTTAATTATAAAAAGATTGCTGACCTCTCTTTGGGACGGGAGCCTCAGTCCTCACATTTTCTGAACTTGATCCATGGCTCATATGTGGCTCTGTTATCCAGATAACGTTAGACAGAAGATAAAGCTTAGATGTGCAATAATGACGTGAAACTCAGAGGGAGGAGGCTGTACTCATTAGGCTTGCTGCACATCAGTTTAAAAAGACATTTTCAGCTAGATTTTGGAAAAATACTCTCAGAAATAGTAAAAATAAATCTATTAATTTGGATGGAACCCTGTTAAGAGTTTTGGTAATGTGGCTGGTAAAGTTTGTGTTCATTTAATCTTTTTAAAATGATACAGAAGTTCAAGTACTCTTCAAATGTCTTCTTTAGTCAAGTAAAATAGCCGATGCTAAATCAAATGTGATAGATTTATTCTTCCAGCCACAGCTCGGTGTTAAATCTGAGGCCACGCCCTGCCTTCCTCTCCATGAGAGGTCATTAACTCAAAGAAATAAAGGTGGCCACCTCGCATGCACTGCTTCTTAATGGTTTATTTGAAGACATGATAAGGCATAGATATGTTTATTTTGGGAAAAGTTTGTCAGATCCCTCAGTTTGTCCTTTTTACTGCAATGGGAATTTTATTTTATTTTTTTTGAAATGTTGATGTTTGGATTTGTGCTTCCAAGAGAAAAATGAGGGATGACTATGAAGAAACACATAAAGATGTCTGATCCTGTCTTTACTTTTGTTCACTTCCACTTGATTGAAGTTAAGGTTGGTTTTAGTACAAATCTTTCCATTATGTCCTCATAATTACTGTTACTTATAAAATATTTTTAAGTTTTTTTAGTCAGAAAGCATTTTCTGTGCTGTATTTTTTTAATGTGTTGTGTGTTCTTGTAGTTAATATTTGCAGCTTTCTATTGTTGAGACCATTTTTTTTTTTTTACTTTTTGACTCCAAACATCTCAGAGAAAGCTCTAGATCTTTCTTGTTTATTTTTACTAGCTTTTTGTAAAATGCCTTTCGGCTCTAAACACTTATAGCACAACAGAAAATGTATTCCAGTTTTACATTGAGAAAATGGGCATCTTTAACTGTATTAGAGATTAATTCAACTTTCCAGACTATTTACAGATATTGCTTTATCCAATTACTTACTTGGGTAAAAATGTACAACATTTTCAAAAGTATTAGACCTCATGTCAGAGGTAACAGACCAAATATCTTCTTAACGATCAGCAAAACTTGAAATTTTCTTTGAATGTTTGCAATGACAACATACCTTTTTGTAAAAGTTTATAGATCAAAAAGAAAGAATCTGGCTCTCTTAGTTAAAATAATATTTAGTAAATACGTAGCAACAAGTCTCAGTTTAACGCAGCAAAATGCAGAGTTTAAATGAGCAGAAAAACATCACTTATATAAATGAGGATAAATCATTAAAAGCTCAAGGTCTAGTAAATGTTAACAGCTTCTTTCAATCTATGTTACCTCGATTGTTTGGCCGTGTCTGCCTCTCCTCCTCTTCTGCTTGCAGAACATCAGTAACCAGCTCTGACACTGAGATGTAATGCTGGCCTGTCAGTAGGTACTTAGTCTGCACCAGACTCTCCACCAAGCTGTCTTCAAACCCCATCTGCAACACAGTTTGCACAACGGGAGAGAGCATGGCTGATGAAGCTCCCAGACCTCCGACCAGATCTAAAGGATAAGGCAAAAGGAGAAGAGAGGAAGAAGACTTAAAAACCAGCAGCTGAATATCATGCTTGTTTTACATGTGTCCTGAGACCACACACTGTACAATCTCAAATAAAGGCCAGAGAGAATAACAAAAGAAAACATGCAACTTACCTCAGTATAGCAATACATTAAATATTTTCATCTGCAGACATCTTCTGTTTGCCTGCAGAAAATTTGATTGCAATCGATCTTCCTGCATTTTATGTAATAACAACTCTGTTACAATAGCTGTGTAACTACTAAACCCCCAGTAAGGTACCACGATGTGGCTGCGTTCCTGAAAGGAAGATTAGCTCAGACAATCAAATATCAGATGTGAGCTTCTGCATTTCTCGGTTGGTTTGCCTGCATTCTAAATGTAAAGGATTTAGCCTGTGATAGGATAAACTGCATGTAGAGCAATCAATTCAATTCCAAAATCAAAATACTTAAAGGTAAAATTGAGGTTTATGAGAGAGATCATGTAATAAATGCTGTCAGACATCAAATTTGATATGTGCACTTCTTGTCATATATAAGGACTTTAAAGCTTTTGTGAAAGAAATATTATTACTTTGGATGTAGAAATGGAGAGTTGGGTTATTATGGTGTTTCTAGTATAACTGTTGGTCTGTTTTTGTATAATTTTAAGCTCTTATGTCTTACCATGTCTGGCACCAATGTCCCTGCGTGTGGACGTCTGCGATCCGCCCTTAAAATCAGGTTTTTTGTTTTTAATTTACAGTATTTAGAAAAAGATTTAAATTCACAAATAACAAATTGGCAATAATGTATCCATTACATGGGTCTAATGCTTTAAGTAATCCATAGTTTTAATCAAAAAATTAAAAAAAATAACAGCATTCTTACCACAGTGTCACCCACATGGAAATGAGCATCCTGGATGTTGCTAATGTACTCCTGGCCTCGTGACTGGATCAAAAACTCACATCTGAGCAACATAAAACAGGCTGATTTTAACATGGGCAACATGAAAACAGTCAATGGTAGTTTGCAAAACCACCAAGTGATGCACAATTTTCAAATAAAAGAAAAAAATATCAGAATTTCATATTCCTAACAGACTAAAAACCATGAAGTGTAGCGTTCATTTAAATTTGCTCCCCTTTTTACCGCTAAATAATGATAAATGTATCAAAATATGGCAATCCAGCTTAATTTAAGGCTCAGCAAGAAGAGGATCAATCATAGATGAAGCCAAAAGCTCCATATTAACTATAGGGAAGCCTCAGAGATCAACGGTTTGGTCAAAAGAAAACCTTTGGTCATTCAATCCACAGATCCAGACTTGAGATCTGATGGAGTTCCCCTGCCAAGCAGGACAATGACTCTAAACATTCATTCAGGTCTAATAATTATTCAGATTTAAGCATTATTATAAACCAGCTCTATGAACTGAATTCTGAAATGGGGATTTAATCTCCATGTTTAGATAAATTTCCTCAAATTCTTATCAATCTGGTGGCTTTGAATTTATCAGTAGTACGTAAACCTTTTGGTCTTTAATGCATGCACTCCCTGTGACAGCCATTTCGTTACCTGGGAAACCATTTGGCATGTTCCTGCCAGGGGTCGTCTCCTGGCTCCCAGTTCCTCAGCCCTCCATCACAGAAGAAGCATTTTACATTGTCACCATGACCTGACATTTAAAAAAAAGAAAAAACTTTCTTTAAAAAACAGTTTGATGGCCAACAATGACAGAATTTTCAAGTTTGATACACAAACCTCTGATATTATCTAGTGTGATGAAAACAATTCATATTATAATAATAAGAAAAAAACAACTGCTGCTTGTTTCGGAAAGTTTATAAAAAAAATCCCACAGACAAGCTGCTGCATTTAACACCAAGATTTAAAAAGAAATGAAACAACCATCTTCAGGCATTGCGTGTCTGAATTTTAAAGACGGTAGTAAAAAGCTGTTTGCTGTTTTTTTTTTATGTTTTTAAAACATTTCCAGCAAGATTATTTTATAAATTTGAAGCCACACTGAATATTGCCTGGCAGCTGCTGCTTTGTCCAGATTGTTTTGTCCACAACATCCTGACTCAGCAAGAACAATTGTAGCATGAACTCGCACATAGAGGAGGTCACTGCAGCAACGGACATCTACTGAAACATTCTAGTGGATACTCAGGTTCAGCCTAAAAACTGCTATAGGAAGTACCTTTTAATAATTAAATATTTTACTTTCTCTAGTAGGACCTTAACAGCAAGTACCTGTGTAGAAAAACCCTGCTTGAGCTAGAACATCTGGCTGCACCAAGGCTTCAGAGGGCCAGTTGTGGAAAGTGGTGAGTCGAGAGTCCTCTGCCTCCAACTCTGGATATACCGCTTGTGCAGCTGTTCCCTGGTCATCCATCGTCAGCCTCTGGAGCTGACTCAGCAGCTGTCCATCCACAGAGTCTGATGAGCTTGTTTCTAGTGGAATATTACCTACAGCTTGACCCAGTATGAAGCTGCATGTAGGGAAATGACGCTTATGCTCAACAACTGGGCTGTCACCCTGTTCCCAGTATCTTAAAATGCCTCCACAGCAGAAACACTGGACTTTGTCCCCAGAACCCAGGAAGAAGAATCCTGCCTTCGCCAGTTCTCCAGAAGCAACAGGCGCATCTGCAGGCCAGTTCCGGAAGGTGCAAAGTCTCTCCACTTCTCTCCGCATCCGAGGCTCCTCAAGGATGCGCAGCATAGTTCTTCTGTCATCCGTCATTCTGCAGCATATGGGCCTCCCTCTCTGTTTTTGTCCTGTGCCAGTCAGCCCTTTCACGCTCCATAGTGGAACACACTGCAGGTAAGAGCAGAACAACAGCTGAAATAATGTGGCAGTGACAGGGCGCTGTGCAATGGCCTACAGGAGATTGTTTTCCAGAAAATCCTCCAACTGCCAGGGTTTATGCCCATTGATCCTTGAATGAATGACACCCTGTAGATGTCCTGCCTGCTTCCAAAGAAAACATGAATCATATTATTTGTTTTTTTTTTAGATTATAGACTAAACCAAGCTCTGCAAAATGCTCAGAATACAGATGTTGTTCTTCAACTTCACCAACTGCTTCACGTTTTTATGATTGTGTTTTTTTTCCACTGTTTTCTAACAACCCTCTGAGACCTTCACAGAAAGCCTTGGAATAAAATTCACTATGGGGGACTGTAACTTGGTACATTCTGCAGGCAGCTGGTTGCATTGCTTTCTATTTAAATGTATCAGAGGCCAAGCACACATGCATACCACACTATTTCAGCTAATGTTCCTTTTCCTTCAAAATCTTCCTCCCCCCCAAAAAATACAAAAATACAAAAAAAAACAAACAAAAAAAAAAAAACACGAAAAATAATCAAGATTGAGGTTTTCCATTGTGATGTGACAGTATGTTAAAAAATATAAAAGGAGGTTCCAACTCCACTCTTAAAGAGCTGCTGTCAGTAAGATGCACACCTGCCCCAGCAGACCTTAACTGACTGAGTGGCTTATTTCCAGGCCTTTGTCAAAACTCGTTTTACTCTGAAAGATAATGAATCATTTGATCCAGTAGTGAGTGTTGGAGCAGCAGGGATGTACCTAAAGGTTGCAGGGCAGTAGTTCTCCAAGAATGGGTTTGGAGACACCTGCGTTAAACTTTCACACTAATCAAGTTTAGAACATTAAAGCTGCAATTCTTCTGTATAGCACAGACAGAACCCAATTGGTGAGAGATGGGAAAATAAGTCTGTTACATTAGAATTGAGAAGCATAGGGCAATGATAGTAGCCTATCATTCACCTACAGCAGCTAAAGGATAGGCCAAATAGTATTGTATGCTGTTTTGTATTAAATAAATAAAACTAAAACAAGGATCTCAGAAATCTAAAGGACATAGTTTTAGATTTAGATAACTTTTCAACCCCTTACTGTTCTCATTTGACATTTAATGTGTCTTGAGGATTACTCACCCTTTTAAGTGGCTGCCCTTACAGCCACACACTTCAAATGATTTTCAATGACGATTTTTGCAATTATGCGCTTCAGTCATGTGCATTGTTTTTTTTCTTATTTAGCTTCTCAAAAATTGCATGCAGGTTGGTCTGTAAGCACACATGGGGTGATTGATGAAGATGATCACTGTAGCCTCATTGTACCCAACAGTCCCAGTCTCACATGAGATTGAGGCTGAGCTGAAGTCTCTGATCCAAAAGGCTCTGCAGAAAACCACAGAGAGTCTGCTGACATCTCCTGGCCCCGTTTACACCCAAAGATACTGCAGGGAAAGCAATTAAAAAAAACACTGTGTAACACAGGCTTACCCTGAAACAAAAATAAGAAAAATACAAAAACTGTGAGATGATGAAATTGAGAAAAAAATTGGGTTAATGCATTGTTTTAGAGATGTTGGTATTTGTTTCCAGACATTTACTGCATTTCCTGTAAGGTGTATGTGTGTTGCTGAAGTGTTCTGTTTAACTGAGTTGTGTCTTATGATTTGCAGGTTTATTTCAGTAGAAATATATTTTTAGGGGTGGAAACCTAAAAAAGATTCACCTAAAAATTGAAGAACATTAACATACTCTATCTATTCATCTAACACACTGATAAATATTAAGCCTGGGTGTTTACTTTGTTTTTATTACCTGCCACTGAGGCAGGTATCTATAACTTTGGCAGTGTGGACAGGTGCCAAGTCCAATTGGAAAATTAAATCTGCACTTCCATAAACCCTGACAGGAAGCAAAAGGTGCTGTAGCATATCATGTAAAAGTCTTTGGAGTTGATGAAAGATGTTGGACCAGCACAAGAAGTTGGCATTCTTTCAAAGATCATCACTGATAATGAAAACTCGTCACTGGATCTCAAGTAGCTTGGATGTGGTGCCTTAAAACTTTTCCTCCAGAATCTGGAACCATGATTTCTAAATAAAATATAACATTTACAGTTGTAGTCCATTTTCTGCATGTGTCAGTGTGAATGCTTCTTGAAGCCATGACTCTGGCTGCTCCCCAGCGAATCTGTCCCACCTCTTAAATGGACTTTGCTTCACAGTCAGCATTGTGATTATTAATGATACATGAGAACCTTTCCTACTATTTTTTTTCTTTTTTTTCGATTAAAGTTTCAGTAATATAGTTAGATATAGCATTCTACTGAATTCTTTTTCAATGGACCATCAAATGAAAATAACACAACATAATTAAAGTTTTTTCACTGATAAGTGTGATCATAAATATATGCTTCATGTATCAAACCAACACTTTTCCACATAGATACGAAGATTGCAAAGCGTTATGTGGAAAATTTTTTTTTATATCTTATGGAATATATTAAAATTTTCTGAGATCAGCTGTAATTATAAGAATGAGTAGAGTTAAATACTCGAAACACGCCATTCTAAGAGTAATATAGATAAGGATGATACCGTGATTTGTTAAGATGAACCTATAACATCAGAAATCATTTGGATCATATCACAGGTTTAAGAGATGCTGTAACTTTTGCCACCCCGCGGGGGAGGACGTGAACTACACCGGTAGCTCAGAGCCCGGATGGAGCAGCCATTGGGGAAGTGTGCGGGGCTTTAACGTAACCGAGGAGGGCTCTCTCTGTGGAATAAAAAAAGAGACTAAGTAAAAGGCGAACGGAGACGTACATTTACAAAGATCTACAGGGAGTCGCACGGTGATACGCACTTAAGCTCAGAAAAACTAAACTCGGATCGGAAACCATTGGGATACACAATCTGTCTGACTTGAACTGTGGAAGTTGGGAGAATACTCAGCTGAGCCTGCGCTACAACTACTAGCTATAAGCTAAGCGGCGCTGTTAGCCCCAAAGCTAACTCCAACTGAGCTGTGAACTTGCTTACAAATCACGGGGGTTGAAATTTAGTCACAGGCTCGGGCTCCGTGAGAAAACCAGGGAGTTGCTTAATGAATTATGTCTACCACAAGCATTGACCCTCAGGTATGAAGGACGACTTATCTTACCAGTTTATAGCTTGAAAGCTAACTACCTGCTAACGTTATCGATTTATTGGGCTACGGCTATTCCTCGGAAGTGCTAGCTAGCCGTTAGCGTTGGCATGTAGCTAGCGAGCTGGCCATTCCGTGAAAACGATGAAGGCTTTTATTGACATAAAAGAGATGACACCTATAATTTTGTGTGAATCACGCTATCAGATTAAAGAGAAATTTTGTGCTTTTTAAAGCAAATAACTGTGAAAATCCTAGCATTTTATCTGGTAAAAATCTAAAGCTAGTTAACGTAAACAGATTTACATAATGGCACAGGGTAACTTGCTCTATGAACAGTAACTTTTAATGGAATGTGTTGCTTTGTCTATTTCGGGGGGGGGGTACCTTCAATTTATTGAGGAAAACATCTAAAATGTTATTGAACCCCCTTTGAGTATGAAAAGCTATTTTAAGGATGCTCTGATACAGAAGTTGTCAGTGAATTGTTGCTAGCAGTGGTAGGCTTGTTCACTTACCTGTTCAGAAAATTGTACGAGATTCAAATCTGACAGCCATCAGCCATAAATATCGTTTTTTGTTTCAACTATATGTTTTTTTTTATATAAACATTTAGAATTATGTCTTTTAGAAAGCTGGCATTGGGTGTTTTAGAATGAAATATTAGAAAATGGAAAGTTATAATTATTGAAAAATGTCTTTTTTTTTTCTTGTTTTGTTTTTCTGGACCAACCTGGATGCAGAGACCAAAGGGACAAGTGTCTAAAGGTAAGAAATAAAGAAAAGATTTCAGGGTTTGGATTTAGCAATATTTTATTACTGTGGGTTTGTTTAGTTGGTCAAAAGATATCATTGGAGTTATTTTTCAGAGTAATTTATTAAAGTGTGGATTTATTTTGTCACCTTGTGATGGAAAGAATTATTTATATTAAAGTAAAAAACTAGTGAAGAAATATGTTCTTTAAGTCTCAATCTTAACAAAATTTAGCGGCATTGAATTTCAAAACTGTTTCTTAAAAAAAAAAAAAAATTTCACTAATGCCTGAATTATATATGTTTAAAATAAAAATCCTAGGAGGATTAATATACTCTTAATTACTATTTAAATATGGGAAAGGTTGTCATTCTAAATAATTAAAATGATTCTTGATTTCTCTCTTTTCCAAAACATTTTTTCATATTATATTTAAGATATAAATGCAGTTATACAGCAGTGAAAATTCAGTAAATGGATCAATATTTTTTTTTTAGATATGATAAACTGAAGAACTTAGTTTTCAATTTTATATTTATGTTTCTTTCCACAAGCAAGCATGTAACTTTGATTCTCACCAAGTCACTCACACTTTTTTTGTTATTAATTATTTTCTTTAATCAAGGTTCACATTGCCTTTTCCCCTGCATTCTTAGGATGTCATCTACTATAGCATTTCAGTCTAACTAACTGTGTCCAGCTGAGCCAAAGCACAGAGTATAGTTATCTGTGGATTATGTCTTTAAATGGCGGTTATAATATATAATTAGTTGCTCTTCATTTCACATTTTGAAATATATCTTTGTGGATGTGGTAGAAGGGTACTTCATTTGGCTCTGTATTTATATCGATATCAGGGTAAAAATATTAGAAGTGGAATTATCTGATGGAATCATTGTTGATAAATCATGTTTTTACTGTAGCTGTGTATAGTTTTGCTTTTGCATGACCGTTTACATTCTGAATTAACTTATTTTGTAAAATAGTTGGTTAATCTTTTTTTTTTTGTTGTTGAAAAATAAGTCATCCTGAGATATTATTATTATAAAATTATTCTGTTGTAAATAAAATAAAGGAAGATGTTTTAGCTTGGTACATGTTTTAGTTATTTTATGTGCACAGAAACAAGGAAAAGAGTCTAAATGTGCTGCCTGCTTTGTTAATGACACAGGATGTCTTCATATCTATTAGGCCTGGGTGATAAACCGAATGTTTACCATTCACTACAATAACAGGCCACAATTTTCCCATGTCGGTAAAGGAAGTACTTAATTTTGCTGTTTTACCTGTGTGTGCCGGTGGCTGGGGTTTCCACTCCCCTTTAACCCACTGTAGTGTGTGTATGATTTTGTGACTCCACGCATCCAGTCAGAAGCATAAACAAAGACAATGGCAGATGAGTCCAGTGAAGAAGCAGCTAACCGCCATAAACGAAATGACGTCAGTTAATCCTTTGAAGCCGAGCAAGCGCAGAGAAATCGTAGAGACGAGGGCGTGCAGAGATGAAGCTGCGCACATCTGCAGTTGAGCGCAGCAGGCAGGTTTTGAGCGAGTGTGTGTGAGTTTGAGTAAGCCGCATCGTTCTCGCTGCACGCTCAGTTCAGTGACATAAAAATTACGCCAAAGCAACTGAGTAAAAGAACACAAGATTCAAAGTTTTGTCTGAAAACTGTCGGGACCCAAATTAACACATCCAACCTCGTCCACCTAAAGCAGGACCATGCTGATGAGTTTGAAGATGTGAAAAAGGCTCGGTTACCTTTTGAGCAAAAATGTTTACAAGAGAGGAAATATTTTTCCCTTGTTAATTGAGACATTGTTGAAGTTTTAAACTTGAATGTCTGGAAGACTTTATTGCATTGAAAGTGTTATGTAATTTGCTTTGGTCAGTATATTAATAAAAAAAATAGATCAGCTGCATTTCCTGCAAATGCCATTATTTTCTGATAGAGTAGCCTGAGCATTCATGGTGTATTCTTCATTATCAAGATAAAATTATCCCTATTTATCGTGATATTGATTTGAGAACACATCGCCCAGCCCTAATCTCTATACGGCTCCCCCTCTATCAAACCTTATAATCATCATTCCACCTGTCATTGATGTAAACTCAAATGTGTTTCTTGCTGTATGCTTTATATTTGCAGTGCAAAATGGTTCACTGCATCAGAAGGAGACTGTCCATGACAATGACTTTGAGCCATACCTTCCTGGTCAATCTACTCAGGTAAATTCACTGTTCAATGTTAGCTTTAGTTTTTGGTTGTTTGTAAAATTGTTTATCATCAAATCTAATTGTAATAACTGTGAACAGCTACACATCAAGTGTGTTCTGCTTTAATAACTACCCAAATGCCATGTTCTCTTTAGTTTCATCCGTTTTGACTTGGGCTTTATACTGGCTTTTGTTTCTTTCTTCTTTATTTCAGAACAACAGCTATCAGTCCATCACCGATCCCTACATGTCTAGCTACTATGCTCCCTCCATTGGATTTCCTTACCCACTGAGTGAGGCTCCTTGGTCCACAGGTGGAGATCCCCCGATTCCTTACCTCACCCCCTATGGACCTCTGAGCAATGGAGACCATCACTTCATGCCGGACACTGTGTTCGGTCAGCCAGGAGGACTGGGAAGCAGTATCTACCCCCACAGGTTTAACTTTTTTCCTGAAAACCCTGCTTTTTCTGCTTGGGGCACAAGTGGCTCCCAGGGCCAGCAGACTCAAAGTTCAGCTTATGGTGGCAGCTATAGCTATCCTCCCAGCTCTCTGGGGGGCACTCTGGTGCCTGATGGTCAGACAGGGTTTCACAGTGACACCCTGAACAAAGCTCCTGGTATGAACAGCCTAGAACAGGGGATGGTTGGGTTGAAGATTGGAGGGGATGTTACTGGTCAGGGGTCAGGAGTCAAGGCAGTGGGATCTGTGATTGGTGGACCTGCAGTGGCAGCCACAGGGAATGGAGCCACACCTATAGGAATGCCTCCACCTAAACCTACCAGCTGGGCCGCCATTGCCAGCAAGCCTGCCAAACCGCAGCAGTTGAAATCGAAGGTGAAGCCAGGAATGCCCAATCCAGGGGGGGCTCTCCCCCCACCGCCCATTAAACACAACATGAATATCGGTACCTGGGACAAGGGCCCTGTCACTAAAGTAGCCACAGCCCCACTGCAGCAACAACAGCAACCTCTTGGGCTGCCTCATGCCATGGCACCTCAAGGACCCATGCAACAAGGACCCATGCAGCCCCCCCCTCCCCAGTCATTAGTGCAGCCCCAGATGCAGCCTATGGCCTTACAGCCTCAGCCTCCACATCATCAGCACCATCAGCCACCGCCTCAGCCCTACCAAAACCACACCCAGCCACCTCAACCCCAGACCCGCTGGATAGCGCCACGCAACCGTAACCAAGGCTACGGACAGGTTGGGCTTGGCCAGGATGGGAGTGGCATGATGGGAGTTGTTGGTGGCGGGAACAACGGCCCCCAAACATCTGCTAGTCAGGGACCTGGTGGAGAATCCCACCCTGTGCTGGAAAAGCTGCGTGCCTCCCATAGCTACAACCCCAAGGACTTTGACTGGAGCCTGAAGAACGGCCGTGTTTTCATTATAAAGAGCTACTCCGAGGATGATATTCATCGCTCCATCAAGTATTCCATCTGGTGCAGCACGGAGCATGGCAACAAGCGGCTGGACTCAGCCTTCCGTGCAATGAACGGTAAAGGTCCGGTGTACCTCCTGTTCAGTGTCAATGGCAGTGGTCATTTCTGTGGCGTGGCGGAAATGCGTTCGCCAGTGGACTATGGGACCAGCGCGGGCGTGTGGGCGCAGGACAAGTGGAAGGGCAAGTTCGACGTGGACTGGTTGTTTGTTAAGGACGTGCCTAACAGCCAGCTGCGCCACATTCGCCTGGAGAACAACGATAACAAGCCAGTGACCAACTCCCGCGATACCCAGGAGGTTCCTCTGGAGAAGGCCAAGCAGGTGCTGAAGATCATCGCCACCTACAAACACACCACCTCCATTTTTGATGATTTTTCTCATTATGAGAAAAGGCAGGAGGAGGAAGAGGAGGTGCGCAAGGTGGGTATAACCATCTCTGATGGAATAAATGAGCTGTTTGAAGGAAATGTGTAAAGCTGCATTTTCACTGCAGGTTCCTAACAAGCTAACTATTATTTTATGTATTATTTCTCTTTGACAGACCTTTGAACCTGCTCAGATACAGAGCCGCTCTCGATTGGATCAGGTAAAAATCTTTAATCTTGCGTCACAGGACCTTTTTACATCACTCAAATTTTAAAAATTCAACTTTAAGAAAAGAAAAAATACAGATTTTTAGTTATTTAATCAAATTCTTATCCTTATATATATATATATATATATATATATAGACAAACGCACCTGATGGCCTTTATAGACACAGCCTTATTTACCTCTCAGATATTTCCACATTTTGTTGTGTTACAACAACAGACCTTAATGTATTTCATTGTGATTTTAAGTGCCGCCTCACAATCTATCGCCTGATTGTGAAGCGGCAATAAATGTTTATTACGGCTGCCTCCAACATTCTCCTTAGCCTGTCCTGTATGTTTTTGATGTGTCCCTGCTCAGGGAATTCAGGGAAATAGTCTACAGCAGGGGTGTCAAACTGGTTCCAGAAAAGGCCGTATGGCTGCTGGTTTTCTTTTCAACCAAGCAGTAGCACACCAGACTCCAGTCATCTCATCAAGTCATCAGGTTAAGACTAGACTCACCTTGACGATATAAATGAAGTCTGGTGTGCTACTGCTTCGGTGGAAAGAAAACCAGCAGCCACACGGCCCTTTCTGGAACCTCTTTGACACCTGTGGTCTACAGGCTTACAAATGCTACAGCGCTGAACTACTGAGATGTCTGTCTGCTCATTAAACAAGGTTTTAGTCTCACAGAGTCAAATAAAAAGGCTATTTTAAAGATATTTTTAGTAAAAGCTTATGTCTCTTTAACAAGATAAGATAAAAGGGAAGAGGAAGGGGGTAAACAATTGTGTCATTAGTAGCACCCAGGTCTCTTTGCAAATTCAACACTAATACATTTTATTTCCCATCGTCTCAAGCCCAAAAGAATGTGAAAATGAATTAGACTCAACAAACTGGGCATGTTGAAGCTTCTGAAAGAAAACTCTTGCTTACAAATCTGCAGCAACATCTATGAAATCACAGCAGCATTATCTCGTTTATTCAGAACAACAGAAAATGTGTTATATTTGTTCTAAATGTTGTCGTTATTTATGGAAAAACAGACCCCTTTCTTAATTGTTTTTCTTTTAGGTGAATGCACTACGCTTCCTTCATTTTTAAAACATTTCCCTTTGACATTATTATTGACTAGCGCACGTCTTTTGAACACTGAATTAAAATACATTAAGGTTTTTGGCTGTAATGTGACAAAATGAATAGATAAAGTTGAAGGTGTATTGATAGTCTTGTAATTTTAAGCAGGGCTTTAAGATACTCTATATTCCACTGTTGTAATGTTTACCACTGCTATGTCTGACATATATTTCTTTTCATTTCCCAATAAACAGGAGCGCCAAAACAGGAATAAACAATAGAGGACATTTATCCCTGGCTTGATCATTTACATTAGGACTTGATTTAAAGACAGAAGAATATGAAATGCAACCAAGCCCCTCATTTTTGTTTTCTATTTAATCCTGGTGAATGTTTTTTTTTTTTTTTTTTTTTTGTTTTTTTTGGGCTATCAGTTTTTTTTGTTTGTTTTTTTTGCCCCACCAATACTTGTGCAACAATAAGCTGATTAAATGTTCCCCCTGCAACCACCACGCTCTAATTT
>JAUZNJ010111065.1:0-11326 GCA_034780135.1 Jordanella pulchra | reverse complement strand
CTGCCTGCCTGCCTGCCTGTTACAACCTGTTCCGTTCCAAGATCTTTCTTTTTGCCTGTTTCCCTGCCGGATCTGTTTCTGTGTCTTCTGGTTTTGACCCCTGCCTCCTAGTTACTCAGATTTTGGATTACGGACTGGGTTTTTCTCTGACTTCTGAACTCCTGTTGCTGACCTCTGCTTCCATAATGACCCTGACTCTGGATCTCTGACTGGAACCTATTCTGTTATCGGATCTCCCTGCTCTGAGCACTGCTTTGCTTCTTCCCCCGACCTCGATTAGGATCAACCCGATAGATTCGGTGCTCACTCACCTCTAAAGCCGCATTCCAGAGCCTCCTCTCTGGAGCCGGACTGCTCACGTGCTGGCTGTTTCATCCACACTTCTAGACTCTTCCCTGTTTCCTGTTGAGAAGATTCGTTCACCACTGCACTTTCTCGCTGTTGATCCATCCGCTCCAATTAATAAACTGTCAAACTTTTTCCCAGTTGGCTGGCTTGAATTCTGAGTCCGCAATTATCAGCCGCCCATTACATTCCCAGGTAAAAAGTGGATCAGACAGCTGCAGTTGATCCAGAATGCTGCTGCATGCAACCTCACCAAAACTAAAAAAGTAGAGCGCATCACCCCATTTCCAAAGTCCTTCCACTGGCTTCATGTATCTTAGAGGATAGACTTGAAGTAAACTCATAGAAAGTTGTGAAAGTGCTGAAAACCTTAAATTGCTTTAAATCAAAATAAACATTTAATTTGTTTATAGTGGCCTTTCGACTGTGCTATCAAAAGGTTAGTTAAAGTTTGTGGTCCAACTTTCTTTCATATTACTTATTTTTATTCTTTTTTTAATTATTCATGTTCATTAATTACTTAATTACCTTTATGATCCGGCAATGCCAGTTTTTCTACGTTTAGCTATCTTTTTTTTCTCATGTACAGTTCTATTAATTGTCTGGCTACTGGGATGTACTATATAAGTAAACTTGCCTTGCCTTGCCTTGCCTACAATTTTCATCAGACAAATAGAATATAGCATTACAGGTTTTTTTGAGCTGTTAAACGTTTTGGATACTGTCTCATACTAGTTCTGTTTTAACATCATCTACAAATTCATCTCTCATCAGCCTGCTGTGATCATTGTTCCTCTGATGCTATTACAGAGCATATGAAGTTTTAGGGAGATGATGCACAGGGAGATTTACTGAGGGCAAATGGTTCTAATAGATATTTTTCCTGGTTATCAGAAAGCGGGGGTCTTCCATACTTTGTGTTCATCCATTACATTTGATTGTAAAAACCTCACATTAAATTTGGTGGTACTAGAGTGAGAAAATGTGAAATTGTTTGGAGTTTGAAATGCTTACAAGCCTGGTTATAAATTCTCATCTGGAATGATATTATTGTTTAGGTCATACGCATGCACAGGTTAAAACATCCAATGTGTTTATAATCTGTCATTGTAAGGTAAACTTTGACCTGTTAAACATTAATAAACAAAACAGAGAGAACAGTTTATGTTCCTTCCTAATTATCAAAGTGGGCTCCGGACTGGAGCGTCCGGGAACAAGACTGTCACTTATCTCAAACTAATGCACGCAGACCATCTTATATCACATGACCTCTTGATCGTCTTGGTTAAATGAAGAAACTTTCCCTTAACTTTACTTGAGAAAAAACAAACTGGGGCATTCTTTCCAATCAGCCCTAGAATATGTGCAGACACGTATTTGTTTTCCTTTCCCCCGCCACCCCAATCAGTTCTTGGTGAAATTACAGCATTATTCCATGGAAACTGCCAAACACGAGCAGGTGTTACAGGCTCTCCAGCTGACCGCCAGACGGAGTCGGCTGGGGTGCAGCTGACTCTTAGTGCTAATGTGAAGCGGCGGGGCCTCTGAAGCTGCCGTAGAATACAGAGCGTCGTTCTGCTTTCCAAAGGTAAACTAACACCTGAGAAACTGTCATTTTATTGACCAAATAAATTAAACACTTAATGTTATATTTATGTCATTGTAAGGCATGAATATATTAGTCATTTTTTCCTGCTTTGTATCAAATTGATCTTTTTCATGAACTATAAAATTGATTTGAATCCTACCAAAAGCTAGCTTTTATTTCGCATACTTTCCCCTTACTTTTCACTTTGACTCATCCTTGACCTGAGCTATGAGAATATCTATTTTGATTTGACATCCCTTCGCAGCAGGTGTTTTCATTCCATAAATCCAATGAAAAACATGTTCACAGGCAAACACAATGTCATCAGTCCAACTCTGACCAACTACCAGGACTTCAATGGAAAACAGAAACCAGTGAGAATCATGCTCACATCTGTTTCTTGTGACGCCGATTGACAAAAGTCATGAAATCACCCAGCGAAGCGAGGCAGAGGAGAGAAATAAGAGGGAGGGAAGGAATCAAGGCTCAATGTGGTTTTAATAACAGGGCTATAGATAAACGTTCATCCATCTGAAGCCTGGAGAAGAAATGTTTTAATTCCCACCACTGGTTAAAGGTTCTCATTTGATGAAAACAGATCCCTCCATCAGACCTGGACATCATCAGCTGCTGGCTGATTTTAAGCTAGAATCCAGTCATGTTTTCAACAAGTATAGTAAACAGCAAGGAGGGCGTACGCTAACCTGAACTCCCCGTGATCAACCTCTGAAAGAAAATTACTGAACTGCCTTGGTAGGCTGGATGGGTTACATCTGTTTGTCTCATGACTGGACCTATTCAAGTTGAGTCCAGGTCCTGCTTAGCCTTCCACACAATCCTTCCACACCTCACCCCCTCGTCCTATTCTGTCTGGCCCAAAGAAGCACAAAAATACTCACAAAAGCCCCAAGTAAACCACGTATGAGTTTAACCATTTTTGCTTTCCCACCACTTTTTAAAGAGCTGTTGCCAAATCAACTGAAATATTCTACAACTATCTATAACAGACTAATATCATATACAAAATATTCTAGTTTATGGTAATTAAATTACTTAGGTTTTTGCATGACCTCAGTACAGGTGGTCAGCACATTTTACTCACTGTACTCAAAGTGAAAACAATCTACAGAATTGCTCTCAAGTGGTATAAATTATGTCAGAGAAAGTCAGTTTATTGACAGCAAGGAAACCTTTCTATCTGAATTTTAGAAAGTGACATGCGAAGCTCCAACAAAGGCTCAGGGTTTGGCTTTATATATTTTTACTAATACAATACATTTTGATTTTTGGAAAGATCCTCAGCAGACACAGCAGTCAAGATCCAAAGTCGACTGATGTACTTTGAAATTATAATTTAGACCAAGGGTCTGCAACCTGAGGCTCCGGAGCCGCAAGCAGCTCTTTGGAAACTCTACAATGGCTCTTAATAGCGGCTAAAAATGATAAAAGAACCAGCTAATGGTTTTCAATATGCACTTTAAAGAAGCATGTGATTGAAACCACCTTAACAAGGAATTTAGCGACCTATCAGAACCCCCTAAACTAAATATTATACCTACTGTAGGCCATTATGTTGGAGGGATCAGAGCCACCTTTGTTTTTTGCCTTTCCCCCCTGTAATTCTTTTGTTTCACCTACTGAATATTTATCTCAGTGTTATTCAGCTTCAGTAAGAACTGAAGAAGCCTTGTGGATGAGAGGTAAATGTCTTATAGAAAACTACACATCCAGTTGCCTAAACTGAACTTTCCAAGCTTGACCATGACCTGGATGACTGAGATATACTAATAAATACCATTCTAGAATACTGGAACTGAATTTCTCAATGGAATGACTAAAAGGGCAAAAACATGTTTTTAGATCTAAATTCCTTGCCATGAGCCTGGAAACTGTTTATGTTCTTTACACAATGACCCATAAAAATAATGGATGCTTCCTCTTTAAGAAAGTTATACTTTAACCCTTTAAAGCTCAAACCATGAAATGACTGAGAGAAAAAAAATATTTTTTAAACAATTGAACAATCTGGCAAGAAGAAAATCCACCAATTTTGAATTATCTAAATAGATATGTTTTGTGTCTTTTAAGAGATATTACATATTTCTACATAATTTAGGATGGATTTTTTTGTTCATGGTGTGTGTCTGATTGTGTGCATTTTTTTTTAAGAACAAAAATATAACGATGTTGTATAGGTCTTAATTCAAATATAATCCACTTGTAAAAGGTAAAAAAAAAAAACACAAAGTATTTTTTGTTAAGTAAAAAAAAATCCTATGAAATATATTCTACAAAAATAAGAAGCTGTGTTTCATTTAAAAGGTCATGTAATATTTGCAGCTCTAAACTACTTTAATTTAGCCAGGCTTGCTGTAAAATGGCTCTTTGGATTTGAAAAGTTGCAGACCTCTGTTTTAGACATTCTGTTGTGGATTTCAGAGAATTATCTTAAGGTTAGCGAGGACAAAGCAAAGATTTTTAATTAAATGATAATGAGTTTCATCTGATTTATGATTTCAGTCTTATCACTTTTAAACTAGCGGTTGTTTTTTCTTCCATTTATTGTGTGACATCATATTTGCTTTTCTTTAGTGGATTTTCAGCGTTTTCTCACCTTTTGCCACTTAGCTGCCATTCCTTGTGAATGTAGATTGTTTTCCCATGTTTCCCTTGTTTAATTCATTATTTGTTTGTTTGTATTTCATAGCCTTCGTTTTTTACCATAAAAGCAGCTGTTTTTGTTGCTCTTTTTGTGTTTGGAAACAGCTCTATAAATAAAGACTAATTGATTAATTAAAAAGTATGTTACAGAGCAGACTGCCTGAAAAAGACAGGCTTAACTTTTAGTCAGTGGTTTAATATTGCTATGAGGAACAAATGCGAGTGAAGTCCAAAGAGCCAGGTGCATCTGGAAAAACATCAGTGTCTGAAGGCACAAAAAGAAGAGGCAGACATGAGACAGAGCTTGTGAGAATAATGATAAACCATATGTCTAAGAGCAGCTGCATATGTCAGGGCCAGAATGTAAAGTTTCACAGTGCAGCGATCTCTGGACAAAACCTAAACAAGCCAGGGATTTTTTACATTGCCACTTTCCAATTTCTCTGGAAAATGGCTCATGTCTGAAGCTCTGGAATGTGTTTATGGACAACTGTCCACCTGTCAAAACTATCAGCAGATATATGAACTTCTGTCATAGCTCACTTCAAAGGTCATGCTCATTTCTTCCGAAGAAGCTGCCCCTGTGTGTTCTGTCTCCATCATCCTGATAATAAAGCTGACAGAAGGAAATGAACTTACTACTGCAAGAAAACTGATATGTATGTTCCCACAAATCATTTTTGTTCAGTTTTTATTTTTAATCCAAAAAAGCTAAGATTCTACTTCCCCTTATAACAAATGCAACTGTGTAAAGATAGTTTTCACACTTGTATACAGGACCTTTCTGAAGAATTCACAGCTTTTAATATTTTCCATACTTTTTCTCATTTCATTGTCTGAATGCAACGTGTTTTATTTGTTAATTTCCTGTGAAAAACCCTAAGAAAGACTGGCAAAATGTTATCATTTGCTTTATTACCTATAAAATGAATTCAACTAAACAACAAAAGTCTCTATCTGTATATAATCTTATCTTAAGGCCATGGCCATCCACATACACATACAAACACTACACTGCAGATTATGGTAACTCTTGAGGAGCTGAAAAGTTTAGTTGCTCCGACAGGGTAATATTACTGTTGGTCACTCCCCTCACAAATCTGGCCTTTATGAAGAAATGGCAAAATAAAGTACTTGTTAATAGAAAACAGTAAGAGGTGCTGTTTGAAATTTGCCAAGTCATAAAGAGGACAAATTAAACCTGAGGAAAAAGTTGGTCTATTTAGGTGAGAAAAATTGAACCTTATGGCCTAAGTAGATTAAGTGTTGCTTTTGCTTAAAGGAAGCTTTCCTCAGGCAGGACAAGTAACTTAGTCAGAGTTGATAGGAATATTACTGGAGCTAAGAACAGGTCAGTTATCAACAAAAGCTAAAGAAAACACTCTTTAGCAGAGAAATACAAACTGGTTTAAGGCTGGATACAAATCGGTACCACCTTCAGATTCATACCAATTACATCATTTTTTGTTGCTGAGCTTCATAATGACTTGGAAATCCCTTCTTTGAAATACGTTCTTAAACATGGAGGGTTTTCAATACTTGGATGATCCAAGAGGCTAAGTTGGTGAATGGCAATGCCGGGACCTCACCCTTGAGCCAGGCCTGGAGTTGGGGTTCATCAACGAGTGTGTGGTGATTGAATTTGGACCTGGGTCGGCCAAGCCTGAACAGGAGATGCAAAGCCATCGCCAAGTGGGTCTACCACCCGCTGGAGATACCACCAGGGATCGATGCTAAAAGAAATGGACAGCAGTTAGAGGCAGAGACCGTAGAGACTCAAGGCAGACTTTGTTTGGGCAGGTGCACTCAAAAAACACATCTTTCATGACTAACTACACTGTTCAGCGAGATAGTACTATGCGCCAAGATCAAGCATTCATTCCTAAATGTTTTAAGTGTGACACTAAACTGAGAAGGCTCCCCTGGTAATAGCTAACAGTGGCATACTGCTCAATTGCAAGGACCCGCGGCATCTCAACCACTGTCTCCACCTCCCTGACAGGTGTGCAATGAGTAAGATGCCGGATGCCCTTCTAGACTTCATTTTCTTTTGTCTTTGTAAAGCTAGAGGAAACTAATTAAATGATGCCATAGCAGTGTAGGAAATGAAGACATATATCCAGGTAAATTAAGGAATAGGTGCGTTTGACTATGAAGTTGCGTGGACTCCCATGTAGCGCACAGTATGTCCACTGTTTGCTTAACTCAATGGGGGCCTTGAGGCATCAAATAGGTACCATGAGACCTGGTGGTAGTCTCACTTGGACGAAGGGAAAGAGAGAACTAACCCAAAAGGCAAAGCTTTGGATTTACTGGTCTACCTACCCCCACCCATGGTAAGGAAGTCTGGGTCATGACTGCAAGAACCAAGGGCTGAAATGGGCTCCTGTCGCATGGTGGCCAGGCACTCTTATGGTAACATGGCGTATGTTAGGTTCATTTCACTTAAGAATTAAAAGAAGAAGACTATACTGTTATTCTAACAGTATAGTAATAAGGTAAGGAGCTTGACTATCCGGGAGAGGCTTGTAGCCACTTCTCCTTCATATCAAGAGAAGTCAGTTAACAAGGTGGCCTGTGTTTAAAGGCATAGTGCAGGGTTTTGGACATGAAGTTGTGTAAAACATTCACTGTCTGTAGCTAAGATGTAACAATGTCCGTACCGTCAGTGAGCCTCCTGTTCTGAGAAACCAGTTACCTACCAGAGAAAAAGTAATAGGGGTACGCTAGAGGGGCAAAAATACTTAAAGGTTTTTAAGCTAGAAACCTATGCATGTGTTTTGTTAGACTATTTCCATTTTTAAACTTAGTACAAATCAAAAGGCATTGGGCCTGCACTCCTATACTGGTGTTGGTAGTTTGAATTTATTTTTATGGGTGGATGGATTTCTTTGGTTGTTATTGACATTAAGAAGGAATTTTGGGTAAAAAAAAAAAACAACAACATTTGAACTTTATTTATTTAGAAACACGTTCTCTTTGATGTGGGCACAACAGAACTGGGTCGACCCGCTAATGTAAGTGATACCATTGAGTGCAGTGTATGGAAGTCAACACACTAAGCCAGTTCCGTCTGATCCAACAAGCTGAAACAACTCTGTCCCCTGCTGTTCCCACTGTATGCGGATTGAATCCGTTTGAATTCAATTATTACCTGGGTCGCTCGCTGAGTCGTTGGACCCGGTTTGAAACCGGTAAGTACGCTGTTCCCACTGGCACTAAAAGTCAATTGTTCCTGGGTTTAAACGGGTCTTTCGGCCAGTGGGAAAGGAGTATTTGAAGCTGTATTTTGATGAAGTTAGAATTGCATTAAAGTCTGCAGGTGAACCAACCCATTGCTTTGTTGTTTTTCCTTATTCGAGTCATGTGAGAAAACTTCACAGCACCAAGCTGAGTCGGCTGTAGCCACTCCTCACTGCCTAGACATGAGAAATAATAAAGGTAAAAAATAAAATCTAAAAAATTCACCTTCATCTCGTGCCTGAAGACACTGCCTTGGGTGGATACCAAACCACTCACCAATACTTATCTGAAAACAGTTCAATGAACCATTTTGTTTGCTTTATTTAAGTACTAAATCAGCAAATTATGATCAGGTATGAAAACAGTCTATTTTATATTTCCAAAAAACATTCTTAGGTTGAAAAAAGGAATGATGTAAAATGTACAATTTCACTTAAATGCCATTACTTTTTTCATATCAGTCCTCAAACTTAAAGCGGTTTTAGAGCTAAACCTCACTGATCCCCAAAGGTCTATTTCTGTCCATCTCATTAACTACAAAGCCGCCTTCAAGTTAAATCTATTAAATGCAGCTGTTGCCTTTATTACAGCTTAGAGACCATGATAATTAATGAGCCAATTTGTGCCTCACATGCAATATCAGATACAAGCAAGTTGAGATAGAAAATATGCCTAATGCCACAAAAAATCTCTCAAATTCTCATCAACGTGGTTACTATTTTGATCCACAAAGACCAGCCAACTTTGATTATCATAGCTGGTTTTGCTCATTCAATGTCATTTTTTCTCACAGCTGTTAGAGGGATGAACAAATCTAGTAAAATCCCAAACATTTTATTAGGATTTTTGTAAGAAATCATTACATAAGGTAGGGATAAAATGAACCACTCATAGATGTCAGTCATCCTTTTTTTTTAAATTTGGGAAAAAACAATTTAGTTTTGCTAAGCTGATGTGGCCAGCTCTTCAAAGACTAAACTAAAATGAACAGATCAGAAACTGGGGTTTTTGTTTCGGGGTTTTGTTTAGACTTTAAAAAATGTTCAAGATTTTCCAGGATGGATGGCTCATTTAAAACAGGCCATCAGAAGTTATTTAGCCAAAATGTTGTAATTTGTTTTAGACATTCCAGCTTTTATTTGCAAAGACAATATAACTGCTAAGTAATAAACTATACTTATTAATGATTTCTATGGCTATATGACCTTGGTATAACTACAAAAATTGACTAAATATATCTTTTATATCTTTATTATGTGTTTTGTCATTAATTCAGGGTAGCTACAGGACAAAAGTGGTCTAACCTAAGAAAAGGTTACCATGTAGGGTTACTGTGGCTCGTTTGTAAGTTTCATTTTACATTTTGAAAGCTGTGGGTCCAATTCCAGTCCTCCCTAGTCCCCTAGTCAAGTTAACCGCAAGTTATATGTGTGTACTACTCTGTGAAGGTCAACCAAGCCGCTTGATTGTTTTGTATCATTAGAAAAGCACTATATAAATTTGGTCTATTTCTCATACTGTGATTATCTTTGGTCAAACTATTCAGAATATCAACCTTTCTTTTGTAAGAATTACAACAAAAATAATGAGCTTTCATGCCCACAAGTCATCACATAAAGTGATGATATGAATGACTTCATTTTGTCACACAGCTTTTTTTTGTATGAATTAGAAGTTTGTGTCACACAGTTTTTAAGCAGGCCATAATAGAATATCTTGTCTAAATAAGTGATTGTCATCGGTTATAGAGGTAGAGTCAGACCATGTCACTTTCTTCTTTGCCCAGCTCATGAAAAGCAGGTTCTGGTTTCCACTACAAGAATCTTCCAAAGGATGAAAAACAGCTGTGATTCTCTTTATACATGTTTGGATAGCCAATGATGGATCTACTATGCTTCATTATGTGGAAATGTATGACTCCAGTAAGTAGAATATCTAACAGCAGATTTCAACAGGGATGCTATTTTTTATCATTCAGCTTATTAATCAATAGAAATTAACAGAACAAATAAGTCACTTCTTTAAATGTACTTTTTAAGTTGAAATCATGTATTTCGGTAAAAAAAAATTCTTATGGAATTAAATTGTGTATTTTAACATTGGGCTAGTTGGGTTTGGTTTGGTTTTTATTCCCCAATATATTAAAATCATCTTTTGAAACCAGATTTCTTTTTCTTTTTTTCATAGTTTTCTTGTTAGACAAGCATGAACTAAAACATTTTTGGCTCTCTTAAAAAATGTTTAAACTTTTTCCTTTTAACATCGCTACCAGCTTTACTGAACTAGATGTAAAAAAACACCCTGAAATTGAAAACCAGAATAAACCAAAGAGGCTTTGTTCCATCGCTGTGTTTGTTAACTTCTCTCATCCCTGCCCACATTTTCCCCACTTCTAATCCCCCGCACATCCACTCAAACAAGGAAATGAAAACTTCTATTTGATTCCATAAATCCATTGGCACGTAAACAAAGCCCCCTCTCAGTGTCTGATCCCAAGGAAAGGGAGTACCTCATCAAGTTACCATCACCATTCATATCTACCACCACTTTAATGGAAAGACTTAGGTAGAGAAGTAATCCCATCTTTCCTCAACAGTCTTCAGCCTTTCATAATTGTTCCTTGTTTCATGACCGGATTAAATAGAATCAAATATTTATCCCATAAAGTGAGTGAGAATTCGGTTCTACTAATGTAAACTAACATAACATGAATGATGAAATATCTAAGCAACTTAATACTGCGCTTTTGTCTCTGCCTGTATTTCTGTGCTGCTTCCCAAAACTCACCTGAGTTTTTTTGTATGTGACGCATTAATAGACAGAGAGAGAAAAACATATGGTGTAATCACAGAGTTTAGTTTAAGATTACAACCTTAATATTTTTACTTTTAATATATCGGATGCATTCGTAGTTTGAAAGCATTTAGGGTGGATTAACTCATCCTTTCATGGACATGAATCCAATCTACAATAGTAAAGGAAATTTGATATTTAACATTTTTTTTGCAATTCAACTGTGGTATCCCATTCATTTGTTCAATCCTATGAAGACAGTGGTTTCCAAGAAGCCTATGGTACCTCTGGAGGAGCTGCAGGGATCAAAAGTTCAGGTGGGAGAATTTATTCACATGATTTTGTTCTGTATATAATTAGTGAAATAAATGAACACAATTAATTGCATTTTCTTATATACATACGAATATCCCAAGTTGCCTCAGTGGCAAATATTTAAATTGCACTAATTGCTGCACATTGATGAACAATTGTTAAACAATTTTTAGGCTGAGCCGAACTCTCAAAGTTCAGCTTTTCATTTCATAGAAATCAAACTTTATATGCTTACAGGCAATACTATATTCCTTGATGAATATACAGTACACTACCTGGCCAAAATAAAAGTCGCTACCTGGATTTAACTACGCAAATAGGTACAAGCCTCCTATTGGATAAGTACTGCATAGGCAATTATCTTTCAGCTGGCAACAAGTT
>JAUZNJ010111054.1:0-20100 GCA_034780135.1 Jordanella pulchra | reverse complement strand
GTGTGCTACTGCTTGGGTGGAAAGAAAACCAGCAGCCACACGGCCCTTTCTGGAACCACTTTGACACCTGTGGTGTAACTGCACAAGTTACACATCAGTGTCATTTAACAGAGCCTGCTTCCCAATCACTGTACTTTACATTTATCATATCGCCCTTGATCGTAAAGAGGATTTGGGAGCAGATAAAGATAAAATCTAAAACATTTTTTACTTTTTATTTCAATAATGTTTGGACTACAATAAAGTTAAAAGCTGATGCCACGATTGCATCGTATTAACACAAGCTCGACAGACTGCATTTTTCTCGAGCCGCTCAGCATCCCTGACAGTGTACAGGTACATGAAACCGACTGTAGTGCCTCATAGCCATACATACAGTATGTGAGACAGGGAGCGGGTCGCACAGCCAACACAGTTCCATAGTCTGGTCTGTATCTGAAGTAATCGCCATCATGATCCAAAAGATCTTCTCTCAATTTGCGCTCTGATTTCGATTTGTTTTTAAATTTAGCTTCATAAATCAATTATACAAGAAGCAAGGGATGTTTCAGGACGCTATACGGGAGAAGCAGATGCACAATAGTAAAAGGTTGGTCAGACAAAAAATCAGAATGAAACTGGATCTTCAATCAAAGGGTGCGTCATTCTTTCCCAAACAGCTGATTGGCTGCTGGGTGGAGCGTTTTCTAGGATTCAGACCAATTGTGAATGCCTGCTTGCCCTGGAACAGGTTTTCCTTCAGTACGTTACCATGGTGACTAGCCTAGCTAAGAATGAATTTAGCTTTGTGGTACCGGAAAGTCAGGGTTAAGGTTTAAGTTGTTTTGCTAACCCAGTTATCCTGCTTTGTGGTACAGGTGGCGGCAAACAGGTTTGGATCTGTTCTTGTTTTACAGCCAAATAACTATGGAAATTTGCAGTTATTAAGCAACAGTAAATCCCCTCTGTAAATTAAAAAATAAGCAGGGCCTAGTGCCCGCTACGGGATGAATAATGAAAGGCTGAATAACCTTTTGGGGATATTTTCAGTAAATTTGGAATAAAAGTATTTCTGATTGTAGTTTAGGTAACTATGATGTTTTTGAAAAATATTAAAGACAACGCTCCAAATCTTAGTCAGTTACCGAGCAAATACCATCCTATGGGAGGGGACTAAATATATGTTGAGGGGCAATACCGTTGCTCTTTTATCAGGAGTATAAGGAAAGAGATTTAAAAAAAAAAACAGAATTGGTAGAAATATATAATCAATTCAGAAAAAAACACTGAAAATGATGAAGGAGAAGAAAACACATGTCATTATTGGGTTAGGTTCTGAATTGGGTAATAGTCAGTTCCATAAAACAACTTCGAACAAAGTAGTCCACAAAAAGAAGTTCCCAGTTAGTGGGTGATTATCTAGTCAGCCCGGGGATATTATAAAATTTTGATTTCTAAATATTTTTAAGAACTATATAAGGAAGAAAAAAATTCTAACAATATGGATTAAAACAAGCAATTCCTTACAAGCTGAAAACATTAGAGGCTGATTGTACCAATTAAATGAAGCAATGTATTCACAGACTAAAGAATGATAAATTCCCAAATGGGGAGGCCAATAAAATGGATCCCAGCTTTGATAAAGCCAGAGAG
The DNA here is from genome assembly GCA_034780135.1 of Jordanella pulchra. Classification (NCBI taxonomy): domain Eukaryota; kingdom Metazoa; phylum Chordata; class Actinopteri; order Cyprinodontiformes; family Cyprinodontidae; genus Jordanella; species Jordanella pulchra. The sequence continues at coordinate 18,468 of JAUZNJ010111054.1, read as the reverse complement.
GACTGATAAAGTCAAAAGGGCCTTAAATCAATCTGTCATTAGCTTTGATGCTGAGAATGATTAGAAAGCATTTGACCCAGTGGACTGAGATGTCTTTCAACGTGGTTCTCAGGGTGAACGGACAAGAAGACGCCTTGTCACCCTCATTATTTACTCTCAGCATAGAACCGTTAGCAGAACTGATTTGGTCCAACACTCTGGTTCGGGGAATATGTGATAAAGACAAATTGGCGCTTTTTTCTGACAATATACTAATATTTTTTGGAGAATTGCTCTACATCTATTCCTGCTCTACTTAACAGTCCGAATACAGTAAATTATCTGGATACCAGGTCAACACAAACATATCCATAGAGATTATGATTCTGGGAGATGATTAGATGAAAATCCAAACAAGGGTTTAGACCTGGATTTCTTTGCCCATGATAAACCAATTGTTTTCCTCTATTTAGGATAAAATATACATAGATAAGGTATACTTCCACTCGTTTTAAGAAAGGGTTTAAAATTTTAGGATTCATTTCTTACAAAGACTGCTACTTATTTTTTAATCATTCCCAGTTATTATATCACAGTCCATACTTAAAACATTAGGAAAAAAAAATTATATCAAGGTTTATCTGAAAAATAAAAGACTGGGAATAAGAATAAAGATAAAAATGTTACAGAGGTGCTAAAGAGGACATTAAAGATCAATATGCCTTTGGATTCTGTAATCTCTATACTCAGTGTGTTTTCTGACTACTTTTTTGATGAAAAAAGCAACGTATTTTTTCCTAATTTTATAACCAAGAAGAACTGGATGAACTCCAAACACTGAATGCAAAAAAATCTAACATGATTACACAATGGACCAATTACAAATGAAAGCTCAGAGCTTTAAAGAGTGTGGAGGCCTATTGTGACTTTTCTTAAGTAACTTTTCTTTTGATTTACCTGTCTGGTGTGATAGTATAAAAAAAATGATGTTAGGGCCGGGTTTTAGTTTCAAGACAAAAAAAGGTTTGGATGTAAATTGCTTGTGTTTGGTCGGCAATAAAGTTAAAAAAAATAAATACATTTGGTGGGAAGCCATTGCAAAAACTTTTTTCTGAATGTTTAAGCCCTGTTGTCCTTCAACCTGGCAGACGGTGTGCTTATGGTTTGAATATGACTTTGAGTATTTATGCACAGGAACTGGTATAGGAGAACTGATTGAGAAAGACACTTACCTATGTCTAGTTTATTAGTTAGGTAAACGCCTCTCAGTGAAGTGATGTTAGTGAAATCGCTCTTTCTGTGTCCGTCGAACAGATGTCGCTCCAGCGACTTGGAAAACAGTATTCCACGGTCATCTGATGTGTACATAGTTCCAAAGAAGGTTTCTGGGATGAAACCAAGCAAATTATACTTTACTGGAAATGTCGAGTGTGAAGTTTGTTACAGAAATAATGTGTAAGAGAGAGCAGGAAATAATTAGGAGACACAAAAATCCAATGTTACATGAGTGAATCTTACACACATGTTGGCCAAACATTTGAAGGACAAAGACATGAGACTGAGACACATGATGGACATCATAAAGTGCAGGTGTTTGTTGCTTGGGTTACACCCTGATCCACTGACAAGGTTGTCAGTTTTTGCAGCGTAACCGAATTCTCCCTCCCTGCAGCCAAAACAGATAAAGCCTCCTTCGCCCACATGTTTCCCTTATTTATCTCTACAGTTCAAAAGCCCCATTACGTTGACATTAAAGAACCTACTAGATCGAATGTATAGGTTTATTTTGATAAGAAACAGTCAGGAAAGCTTAACTGAGTGGAAAAAAATGTAGGAAACAAAAAACAAAAAATGGTAATAGAGTAAGAAACTATTAGAATTTGGAGTTGCATATGTATGAATGAGGTGATGATTTGTCAGCATTAGAGAAAAGTAGTGGAACCAGTTTAGCCTTCCTCGTCAACTTTTTCCATCACAAAACAAAAGCACCTAAGAAGGCTATAAATTCTCACATGCATTAGATGTGTTTACAAATACCAATAAGTATGGACTGTTTTATTACTTGTTGGCTTTTTGTTTTCAGATTGACAGAAAAAAAAACATAAATGAGGAGATTGGTGCCATACCTCCTGGGGTGTCCACGTGCATGAACAGCATGTCCTCATCTCCGTCCAAGATGGAGTAAAACTGCAGACACACACACAAATCGAGGGAAAGAGGGCATGAGGGTGTGAAAGTCTAGAACTGCTGATTGTTTTCTTTTTGATGACTAATTTTATCTTCCTCATAGACACAGAGTAATCAATGTGAGACAATGTCTGTGTTTGCAGTGTCAACATAATGTGCGGGCCAGAGTTTCATTAGGGCAGGTGTGTATTCAGGGAGTGCTGGACAAAAGGAAATGTTGCCATTCTTGTTTTAAGCCAACCTCTTGAAATAATAGCCTAAAAAAACCAAAGCATGACGGCCTTTTGAAAAGAAATCATAAGAGTCAGATTTAAGAGAATTTATTGATATTAATTCATCAATTTCAAAAGAAAAAGCAGAAAAATTGGTAAATATCTAGAAATAGTTTACACAACCTTTACAACTGATTCCATTTAAAATAATAGTTTTTATGTCTTAGGGGACAACACTTAAGATACTATAAATCAGTTTATCTCATATTGTCTACTTTTACACCAGAACTTCACTGCAAATGTCATGTCAAGGCATTTTGCCAGCTTAACCGATCATTTTTCATACAGAAAATGATATGTACTATAATATATGCAATTTCAAAGTCAATTAGATAAATTCACATCTGATCTTGGATCTAAAAATATGTCGTCAATCTCTTTTTGAATTGAACTACTGGGTTTTCAGCAATCCTTTTTTCTAAACCAGCATGCACTGACAAAGAACAGTTTATTCCTCCATTTTTATTTAATTTACAGCAATATCTCTCACTAAGCACACATGTGGTGACAGTGGAAAGGTCATATCCCACTTTAACAGAATAAACCTTAGACAGAACCAAGACTGGGCACAAAACTAGGAACATTTTCAACCTAAGATATAAAGTAGAGTTTATGGCAACAGCAGCTTCTTTAGTGGCTTCATCTAGGAGAGAAACATAACTAAAAGGAGAAACTTTGAGTCAGTAGTAAAAACCAACGGTCGGACCTAAATAGGTGTTTATTGGTCAGACCAACGCAGCTGAGAAGAAGTGAGACACGGTAGACAAGTAAAACAAATCAGCTTTGGGGAAAATCTACATTTTTGATTGAAAGTTTACACTACATACCCTCACATTAAAGAAAACAATAAATTCACACTATTATTCAAACAACACAAAACTGAAAAAATATAAATAAAAATGTACTAAATGATAATTTAGTAAAATAAAATATAGATTTTTACATTTCTTTGTCTATTACTTTTGTCATTTTCGATTTATCTTACTGGCAGCTGATTCTTTTCCATCCTTAAAGAAGGGTCTGTAAACTTTCCAGTACAACTGTATATTGAAATGTCCAAATCGCAACGTAAACATAACGCAAATATGATTATGAAAGTGAAACACTGATCTTTTTTGACTTTGTTTAATCAGCAAATGCAGTTATGTGTTTACTTACAGACTTGGTTCTTTTTATAAATCTGGTCTTTGTTGAAGGATCAATGGATTTCTACTATATATAGTTTTAGACGAATAACTAAGCTCTTAAATCTTTAGTTAGAGCCTTTTTTTTTGAAGAAATTTGATCAAGGGGTGCAAACGCTGGTATGTGGTGTGTTTAGCGAGGTAAGGGTCTTTAACCAAGATCTTAAAATAATCAATATTAACTTTTTTTTAAGCAAAACTTTACTCCCAGTACTGCTGTTCTGTCTGTGACTTTATGCAATCCTCTCAAGGAGAGGAAGTATACCCTCAGCCATAATTTGTACGACCATTTTAAAAAGAAAAAGGAAAACTAATTTTACAGCTTGTAAAACTCTACCATGCCAATGTCAAAGTTTTAATGTGGTTCTTCCCATTTGCTGTTACCTTCATAGTGAACGGCTTATGCAGATCGTCTCCTATCTGTTTTATGACTGTTTATTAATGTTTATTAGCTTTGACTCTGCTTTTATTTTTTTCTTATATTCTATTGTCTATTTCATGTAGAGCACTTTACTAAACAAATAAACCTTGCCTTGCAGCACCAAAGCTCTCTATATGCTGCAACATGCTGTGTGCTTAGACAGCTGTCAGAGCTTCTTTCCACTTTTGATAATCAGGAAGTTGAAGAATGAGAGTATATATTTTGTCAACATGCAATCATATTATGCTATAAACATACTTGGATCAAAATAGAGAGTAAACATGCTAATGTTAGCATAGCCTGCTTGAGCCACACTTGAAAAATCATTAGCAGCAGCCAAAAATAAAGTTGATTGAAATATCTATTTGGAATTGAAAACATTTGGATCAGCATCAGAGAAACGTCTTTTAATTGGAACATCCTAAAGCAACAGGTTCAAATATATCTGTTTTTTTTACCTGCTCTGTAGATGCAGAAGGCAGCAGAGCCTGACTGAAGGTGTCTCCTTGGTCTGATGAAAAGTACATGACACGGGGAGACCCCTGGAAACAAAACAGGATGTCAAATAAAATGTACCAGAGAAGGATATTTTAGTCATTTTAGTGCTACAGGATCATTTAGTGTAATCTCATCTTACGGGGTCTTCCATCACAGAGAAGAAGAGAAAAGCTCCTATGTAACCGAAACTGAAGATGTCTTCATGAATTATGGTGAAGGTCTTCCCCAGATCTTTTGTCCTCTTCAGCACTAAATCTCCTCTCTCTTCTGCTTCAACTAATAGGAATAGAATAAAAGAAAGCAAAATCATAAGTTTGAACTCATCATGAAAAATACTTAATATATTTTTGAGTAAGCTTTAACATTATTTTATATTTGCACTTAAAAAAATACTAAGACAAAAAAATTGAAACTTTATTTATTTATTTAAAACTTTGTTTGCTAATAATCTAAATACACCCTTTTTCCAACCAAGGTAGTTTAGAACTGATGGCATTATGTCAAAGAAGTTAAGTGGCTTTTAACATATAATACAAAAATATCAGTTAATGGGGAGTGATTTGATTATAATGTTCACTGAATCCACATTGTAATGTACTAAAAAAGGCAGCAGCATGTTGATAAATAGACATGGAAAATCATTGAATACATGTTATGTAAAGGTTTAACTATTACATGATTATTTGACAAAAGTATAGTTCATGTGTAATAATAAAATATGAAACAAAAGTACAGGTTTTTAGGTTTTTAACCAATGTATTTGACTTCATTTACATTTTATATTATCATGTGATTTATTTATTTTATTTGTTTTTTAAATCATTATTCCTAAAGATAAGTAGTAGTCAGTGTCTGTGGTTGACTGTAGTTTTGATTTATGAAGTTGCAATGGATGAACAGCAAATTGTTATTCGCTGACAAAAAGTACAAAAGAAAGTGGTGAGTAAATAATAAATAAACATATTAAAATCATAATTCTAATTTAAATGCCAATAAATTACTGCTGCATTCTAACAACACATATTTTTGTTATGTATCAACATCATTTAAATTCTCATTAACCTTTTAAATTAAATATATCCTTTAAAATTGAAATGAATTATTTCATTTTTTTTATGCATGGAATAATCTTTGCAGTACAACAGCTTCCAACATCTTTGTTTCTGAACCATAAATTCAAATTTCTTGCACTAAAAAAAACAAAATAAAACTTGCATTGGATTGCATTGCATTTTTTTAGCCCCATAAACCTAACAAAACACATTTAAAATATTATGACTCCCCTTTTATAACCCTCTTGCTTTTTACCTGCATCAACCCGGCTGTAGCTGAAGAACAAATTTATGCCTGCTCCCCTGATGGAAACAGGAAGTTAGAAAATATTACAAAAACTCATGGAATGTCACAATATTCATGTTACAAATATTTTTACTGGGTACTTTGTATCTCTGTATAACATCCTAAAGGCATTTATTTCTAATTGCCAGATGACGTGTAATAATCTTTCATATCAGCTCTTTGGTAATTTACACTGTGGGAAAACGTTTCCTGTTTATGCTCACCATTGGAAAGAGCGCACTCCATCATGAACTTTTGTCCACTTAGCACCAAAGTCCAGAGAGAGCCAAAGACTGCCCTGCAAGTCAGGAAACAGAGCAGTGTTTGCTTTTTCTTTAGGGTGTGTTCTCAATATGTGTACCTCGCATGTTGACTGTGAGTCGACTGAGAATATGAAACCAAGCGAAGGAAACCACAGGTGAAAGTATTAGCACATGAGCATTAAGTGAACATTTGAAAACGCTTACGTCTATGCTGAGGGCCACCAAGTAATCAGGGTTGAAGAAGTGGTAGGTGATGGCCTGAGCCAGGTGAAAGGGCAGTTGGATGAACTGGAACGTTGCCCCAGCATCTGTAGAGGTGAAGATGATCCCTCCTGGGTTGTCCACTACTGGTGTGTCTGCAGTCAGTATAACCTGCATATTAATAAGTTAAAAGCAGACATGATTTGAATGTCTGAGCATACATTCATAGCTCTTGAAACATCCTAGTTTTCATCATAACGAGAAACTTCAATGTATTTTTGGAGAATTTTGCTTTAAAAACCAACAAGTTGGGATTTTTTATTGAAGCTTAAGGAATCTTATAGTCAAACAGAAATCTATTAAGTATGCCACATGCGTATATCTAAAACCCTCTACTCCAATACATGTGGAGATCCACAGCTCAGGAGGACACCACAAACTGTTTTTTTTCTTTCTGCTGTTTTTTTTTTTTACTTTCTTAAAAAGGAAAACTCCTGCTCAAAGAAAGCCATAAAAAGACCTAGTTGAAAGCATGCAGTTCCAACAAAGATATGGAAAAAGTGGCGAGTGAATGTGTGGTAACATAAGAGAGAAGAGTTGAGTAGCAAACAGGGAAGGTGTCCTTACCGTCTTTTTGTATTGCAGCACATCCTCAACCACTTGCAACAGCAGCTGAACTAGTTTCAATGTGACTCCTTGAAGAACCTTACATGGTTTCTCAAAGACGCTTTAAATTGTGAGAACCCCTGTATACTCACAGAGTTTCCTGGTCCAACACTGACTCCGAACTCCTCTTTGATGAAGGTGTGGTTGATGCGGTGAGAGATGTCATGAAAGGACTTGCCATAATCAGTGCTTTGGATAAATGTAAGGGAAAATGGATTAAAACGCTGTTCTGTGTAGGACAGATGTGCAGCAAATATGTGTCTCACCTTCGATAAAGTCGAGATGAGCCTGAAAGGTATGAATCAAGTGGACCACTGATTGTTGACAGTACCAAGATTACCTGGCATGTAGAGGAGTGAATTTTGGAAATTGGACAGGCATCAGTCAAAAAAATTATACTGGACTATATCAACCTGCATTTTAAATTTCTGATATTTAATTCAATTCAGAAATGCTTTATTAATCATAAAGGGAAATTAAATATTGTAGTAACCCATAAACATGCCAATAGAAACAATGCAACTCATTTTAAAGTTCATGTAACCTGTTAGTCAATAATACATTGGTCAGTCGTTCTCATACCTATTTTGTTCTCTGTTGTTCTGTTTCAATAATATCAATTAATCTAGATTTTTCTGATGCCCCACTCTACAAAATAAGTAATATAATTTGGTTTTATTCATGTTGATATCATATTGGTTTAATATCGGTATCAGGTTTTACTCAAAGCTATGATATCAGTATTGTATCAAAAATAAAAAGTTACACTAGGACATCCCCACTATTTATCTTAAACTTTCGTTTGATTTCACAATAAAAATGAGTTCCCAGGATTTTATTTTCAAACAAACATGAAATAGGTTTCACACAGCTTATTCAAACACCAGCTATGAATATTTGACTCAATAAGCTTCAAAAACAATGTTAAAATGTTACTGGTGCTTTATTATCTGAAGCACATCACCCAAGTTAAACCATTTGTCTCTACGTTCATCCCAGAGACTTTAAAACAAGCTTTTTACTTAAATGTTTTTTTAAAGTGTACAGTGAAAAATGTGCCAATTTAGTTTTGCATTTACCCAGTTATAATTATTTATTAGTCATTTGTATTTATCTTCTTTTATAATTACTTAAAATTTTATATTTTGCACTTTTTGTATTTTTTTTCAATAAAACTACTCCTTCAGTCTTTTATTCTTTGTTTTATTTAGTCTTTTTATTTTGCTGGTTGACTTTAGTGTTTTTGTCTTACATATGTCTACTCATCTGTTGTTGGTCAATGAACAGGACATAAACAATGTTCTTTAAATCTAGTTTGATTGTTTTATCATTTATCTAACTGATGAGAGCAAGTGGTTTTACTGAAGATGAAAAAAAAAACATATAGGACACTTACTCCAGTACCATCACCCACCCATGTGAGGATAACGTAGGAGCCATCATCACCATTGAAGCCTGTCTAGGAGAAGAAGACATAAAAACTTAAACCTTCACATTTATGACAAGATCTTAATAAAACTTCTCTCTTTGTTTTCTTTATAAATACAATTTTTTAATCATTACTCAGCCTCCCTTTTGTATTGCAGCTCTACTCTCAAACAAGTTATAATTACTTATTAACAGGTGACCTCAGCTTCACAGCAGCACTCTCACCTCCTGGGTGTTATCATCCAGGATCTTGTGTTCAGTCGGGGTGAGGGGCAGCCGACAGGAGGTGAAGGTAGGACCGTGAGAGGTGTTTGAGGTCTCCGTGGAGCCGCTAGTGTCCCTCCGGGGGCGTGGAAGTGTTTGTTCCCGATGGAGAGTTACCGTCCGGCCCCGGGGGTTGCTGCTGACCTCGGCTCTGAGAAGGAGGGTAAGTTGGAGGACGCAAATCCCGCCGAGGACTGTAGAGATCCAGATCATATCAGCAGACAAACAGGGGCCCCTCGGGAGAAGGAGAAGAGTTAGAGTGACCAGTGTCCCTGCAGATACTGGCTCAGTTAAAGGTTTTGCGCTCTGACAGCTTGCGGGGGTGGGGTGTGCTTCAACGGGTCATTAACATAAAGTGCTGCGTTAAGGCAGCAGATGCTTCTGCCCGCATTCATGTGACCTACAGGAAGGATTAACATTTCAACATTTCAAGATGATGTGAACCAATCTTGGGTCGCCTGGTTACTTTTGAATAACCTTGTCTTTCATATCCTTTCTTATGATTTATAGGTTTTAAAATCCCTTCAAACTTTATTTGAAAGAGTTTCTATTTTCAATGTGGTGAGAAGTATTAGATTTTAATTACTGGTTTTGGCACATAATGAAGTGAAGATACTGTTGAAATAATTTGGTCACATTGCTCCTTCTTTGCAAAAGTTTAACTATTTTCTATTCTGTATAACATTCCTACAACTTGCCTCTTTTTTCAACACCACTTTTCCATATTTTTTAAATGTCAGCTGTTTGTCTATGCATAGCACTTTATCACTAAAGAAAACGTTTTTTCTGACTCTGAATAATGTTTACAAATGGTAAAGACTGAAGTTATTGATGTCATTTGTTTAGAAACAGAAATAAATATTTTTAAGTGACGTACGTGTGAAGCTCAGTGTTTAAAGGATGTAATGACAGTCTGAGGGCAGCTTCACTCTCTGGCTGTAGATTCATGTTTAGATCCAAACAGAACCTCTGAATCAGTAAAGAAAAATGCAAATCAGCATAAAAAATAATAATACCTTTGACTTATGAGAATTGTGCAGCAAAAAATAAATATGTCTTCCTGAGGAAGGTGCCAATAGATTATTGCTCACTGAGTGGTAAACATGCCTACACATCCTCTTACAGAGTTCTTTGGTATTTTGTCTGGAAACTCGTCTTTTATTTCTCCTTGTCCACATAGAACTCCTCCCTGGTTTGGAATTGGACTCCTAGTTCTCCTTTGTTCCTCTTGTAAACCATGGTTCCTTTCTTTCTAAGCCTCTCCACCTTCCAGCTCTCCAGAAATCAAGCTTAACAAAACCACCAAAACCTGCCCACCCTGCTTCTCTCTTCCAGCACCATCAACCATCACCAGTTCTCTAGCAAAACAGTAAGATTGCAGACCTAACTCATCCCCCACCCCATGATTCCATTCCCAGCCATCAGAAGTAAGCCTAACAAAGCCACTAAGTATTCAGATTTTCCTTCCACCAAATTAGCCTCTCATCTCTTCCACAGTGTTGGAGATCCTGAAGTATTTCTGCATTCAGTTTTCTGTTTGTGAGCTGCCTTGCTTCTCTAATTAAAGAAAGCCTTATGTCATCTTTCTCCTGGCTCATGGTTTTGACTAGGTTAAAAGCCGACTCAGATTCTTGACATCATGACAGGAACATCTAATGAAACCACTAATAAAGGTAAAAATCACCTAATAAATCGATTCATTATGCGCATAGTTTTAATTATTATGCTATAAAAAATAAACCCCAATTTATTTCCTTGGGTTTCAAATATTTCAAAATGACAAATGAGATATGATATTTTGTGGCCTTCACAGTCTTGTGAAAAACCTGCTGACTGGATGATTGTCTGACAGGCTGATTAAGATAAAGAAAAATATCTAAAGAACCTGGGTGTTAATAAGATTAATGGAAAAAAGGAAAAGTGATTTTAAGCTATGTGATTCTTTGTATAAATCCTCTGCTTATGTTGATGTTTTTACTAATTTTTTTATGTATGATCTTTCTGACTCATCCAGGTGAGCTTCAGCCAAAGCCAAAGCACTTCAAGAGATTTCGACATTTGACTAGCAAGCTTTCACTCGTCTTTTTTGTATGAACAAGATACAAAAAGGAGGACATGTACAGACAAGGAGGGCTTTTAAAGTCACCTCTTACCAAACAGAAATATTCAGTGAGAAATCAAAGTGCAGCTGTCTTGCCTGTGGCAAATATTTTTTTTTATATATATATCTTCAGCCAAGCCAGGCTGTTGAACACCATGTCTGTTTTATGTGAGTGTCATTACATTTTGTGCGTCATTAATTTTAGGGAGTGGAAACAACGTCAGCAAGGAGGTTTTTGATGCGTAATAGAGGAGAGTGATGATGGTGATTAAAACACAGCACACATGAAGAGAAATGCAGGATGATTACCTTACCTTTAAATTAGATTCACACATCAACATTTTTGCTTCTTTTGGTAAATATTAAAATCAATGTGTCATAGATATCTAATAAAATGATTTATTGAGTGAAGATTTTATTTAAAAAATTGTCAATACGCACTTCTAGCCATTTCTTTACATCCTTCATATTCAAAGAACGTTTTTTTCATATTTACACAACTTCACACTGATGAATACGTTTCAGTGCATTTTATAAAATGATAGAAACAAAAATCTCACCAAAATAAAATGCCGTTTTTTTCCTTTTTTTTTTAAATAACCAGTTGTACTATTAGCACTGCCCTCATTTTACCTTTAGAAATATGTAACTGAATGATGTAACTTTTAATTTTTTTGTTTTTTTTTTTAAGTTCCTCTGAGTTTTTAAGAACATCTAACAATCCCTAATCCAATTCCTTAAAGTATAATTGCCCTGAAACAACAGCGTCTCATGTCTCTTTGATGCTGGCTGGACCAGAACCATTTTTCTTGTCCTCTACTGACACTTGAACTGTAGCCATGTGTAGCAGGACATCATGACACAGTCTTTTAACAACATTACAACTTTCTTTTTATTTCCGATACAATACCGATATTGCAGCTTTGAAAATTGGCCAATACAGATATTGCCCTGATACGATATTAGCAAAAATCATACCAACTTTTATTACTTATTTTATATTGTAGAATGTTAGGAAAGGCTTGGACAGCAAATATAACTAAAACATGGAACAGAAATTAATGACAACAGCTATGATATTAACTTACCTCCATAAATTTAATCTATGAGTTAAAGAAATTTTTTACAGAAGCTGTGTTTCTATCAGCATGAAAATATTGGAGATTTTAGATGCCAGTTGATAAAATATATTCATATTTTTGGCAAATATTGGACCGATATCCAATATTAATATCAAATAGGGACATCCCTACTGAAAACCTGATGTTGTTAGGTATTTTGCTAAGACTGGGATCCAAAACGTGTGGCCAAGTCAACTCAGAATCGACACACTGGACAGAATTTCTTGGCCATCCTCAGTTCACAGGTTTGAATCTCTTTAAAAACATGTGAGGAAAGCTGAAAAGACCTCATAGAAGGATTGCAAACACAAAAGGAAATGATAAATGTTAAGAAACAGAATTGTCAAAGGAAAAGACAATGATTTTGGTCCATCTCCACTTGATAGCATCAAATATTTCCTGCAGGTTTATCAGCTGCTCATTAATGTTGTAAATCCAGTTCTGCATCTTTCTAAAAGTAATCCACTGGTTGAAGATCTGCAGGCCAATGGAGTACGGTGAGCTCACTGTCACACCAAAACTGGAGAGAATTGTGAGACGGTGTATTATTGTGCTGGAAGAAGCCGTCAGAACAAGGATGACTTGAAGTCATTTAGAAATAAATATGGTTAGCATAAGCACTAAGGTATTTAGTGGTGCTAAAGTGATACCCGGTTGGTAATGAGGCCACCAGGGTGTTATAAAGTATCTCCCACATTAATCTAATCCATCAGTAGAAGAAAGGATGGATACATGTGTTCATGTTCTTTATTTCCAATTTTGGCTCTACGTCTATCAAATCAGGCAACATTTTTCAAATGAGGCCTCAGTTTCTCTCTTAGGTGAAGGAAGTGGCACGTGATATGGTTGGATGGCTCAACATGCTTCACAATAGTTTTTTGTGCAGTCAGGGATTACATTTTTGTATACCATAATCCTCTGTTAAAGTGGATTATTTAAATCACTGTTGTGTTTTTATAATCTTAAACCATGCCGCCTAATTATGGTCTGACCTTTATAAAATTATTTTGTCCATGGAGGTGTCCCATAGGAATTTTCTCCAGACCCAGAGATGGGTCAAAATAAAAATCCTAGAACAGCATTTGAGATACAAAGACTTTCTTGCCAGATCATATTAGTTCAAATCTCAGAAAGTTATCTAATAAATGGATGGAACCGTCTATCAAAATGGTTCCAGTAAATGTCAGACTCCCTCACCCAACCAAGTTTGTGCAGGTTCCCATTAGTTTTTATTAAAAAAAATAATATACCAAATGAGGCAAACACACACACGCAGTTCACTGTTGTAGAAGTCTCACTTTTGTTTTTTTAGTCAATAGCGCATTATTCAAATCCAAATGACAGCCTCGGTATCTTAAAGTTATGTGTTCCCAAGTGCTAGTGTCCCGTTTTACATTTATCTCTGTATACACACACACACACATATATATATCTATATATAAATAAAACTATTGCTCATGCCTGATTAGTTCAGACATTGTCAGGACTTGTTGATCATTTGAGGTCTTGGTTGAAATCTTGACTGATTCCTTTTAACTTTCCTATAAAACATGTCAGAAAGAGAGACTGATAAATTCCAACTCAAACAAAATGAAAACATTTTATTTCAGAAACAGCTACAAAAATATTCTAGTTTTAGTGCAAATTGTTCAGTAGTGCTGCTACAGCTTTGCAACTGCTCTGTAAAATAGCTGCACAATATATTTTTTTCTTAACAGTAGATGAAGAAACAAAGACATTATACAGTCAACAAACTCTTCAAAATGAAGAAACGATCCAAACATGTCCAGCATCACTAAGTCTCTCAGGAGCCAATTTTTCTTGTCACAGACGGTTCTTGCAGACGGGTCCTGGAGGGGATGTGCCCCTGTATCTGATGGTCCAGTCCATAGATGTAGTCGTGGTTCTGGGCATACATGAGCCCGCCGAAGGAGTCGGCAATCCCATAAAATAATGCAAGTACATAAAATGCCGTTCCAATGGCGTAGAGCTTGAGGGCTGCAGTTGCCAGCATGATTCCCATGGATGACCTTGGTTGCCTTCAACAACAACAAAAAACATCACTTTTTAAATAACTTATAAAATATTATCAAAAGGTTTTCAAAATATATTTTCCTTATTTAAAAAAAAAATGCTTTTCCACATTCGGTGAACTATAACTTTCAATATAATTACCTCCGCAAAGGAGGATATGTTTTCAGTAGCATTGGTTTGTTTGTCTGTAAGCAACTTCTCAGAAAAAGTTATCATCGGATTTGCTTGGAAATTCTACCAAAGGTGCGTCGTGGGCTAAGGACCAATCCATTAACTTTTGGTGGTGATCGGGATCAGGATCCGGATACAGGTATTAATTGGTATAGATCTGGGTCCAGTGTGAAAGTGGAGGTTACAATATGTGGGAGGAATGAGCAGCTTGGCGGAGCTCTGCGCTCTCCTGAGTGCTATTCTAGTTTAATAAATGGTAACAGAACCTCACAAAAGAGCATGTGACTGTAAAGTTAAGCAAAAGCAGTACGTAGTTTATATAAAACTGTCAATTTATTAGTCGGTCTATGTTCCTACCATCAGCTATGGTCATGAAATCTGTACCAATACGAGTTTTTAAAAATTTGATTCCTGATTTTTTATTTATTTATTTTTTTTTTTTTTACTTTGGCCGCTTGTCCTTCTCTCTCTGCCCATTTAAAATGCCACTACTGACACATTAACCTAAAAACGGAAATCTTGAAATTGTGGTGTGCGTTTCCACCGAGTCTACCAGTTGCCTTCACAAGTAAACAGTTTGTGCATGAACTTACTTAACAATAAGAGCATTAACCACAGATACAGTAAACAGGACCATGATGACCTTTATAGAAATATAAAGAGGAGAAATTAGATGTTTAAAAACCCCATTTAGCTTTTTAAGAAATTGAGAAAATAGATGCTGAGGACAGATGAGTAAAAACTTCAAACATTTTACTCTTCATTAAAACCACTGTGACAGACAGGAAAAAACAGGTTGCCTTGAACACATGGTTGTTCACTGAAACATGGTCGGAAAGCATCATGCATCAGAAAAACCGAAGACATTTTTGAATCTATAATAAGACTCAAAATGTGATGTTTACAAATATTTTTCACCATATCTGACTTGAATCGAGTCATTTCTCAACCTTCAGTCCTACAGACTGAAGCTGTGGACGTGTTAAGACAGGAGAGAGAGCTGTGTGCCCGTGGTTTTGTTAACAGTAGGTGCTGTATAATTAAACAAATCCACGCCAACATTTTTAATAAATAGATTTATATTTTTAGGGGGGGGGTCTTCTACACGATCACCCACACTGTTGCACAAAATCCCAGCAAAATACTTTAAACCTCCTGGTTGTAGCGTGAGAAAATGTGGGAAAGCGTTGAAAAAGATAAAAAACACCAGAAGCGAACTTTATGAAACAGAAACCTCTAAATCGAGCAAATTGCGACATGTTGCTGCCACATGGTACTAATCTAACACTGACCCCACTGCACAGGCTGATATAAACGAAAGGAGGCAAAACCGAACAACAGACAACTTCTAAAGTAAAACGGAAGACCTGAAAACCGTTGAAAACAGCGAATCCATCTTTGCACAAATGTATGTAAACATACATACCGATGATAAATACAGCTTTCAGTTTTCTCTTTCTCCTCCGCAGCTCTGTGGGAGTCCAACAGATGTCAGAGCAGCTTTGAAGAGCTCCGTGTTTTTGCGTCTAACATCCGTCCTCAAACTGAGCTTCTTCTCTCTGCTGCTGCTGCTCCTGTTGCCTCGAGTTATTATTCGTCACTTCCTGAACGTCCTCCAAGCAAACTTTAAGGGTTTTTCCACGGGATGTTTTTATATGCCGAATTAAAACAGGCATTGGTGTCGTTGATTAGTGAGTCATTCAACAGGGGTGACATGATTTATGTCTCTGTAGACTCATACTGCATGTTTATTTTCTAGGAAATTTGTCTTCCCTTTTGTATTGCAGCATGAACATTTTACTCTTCATAAAACCTAGCTTTCCCTACCAGGACCCGATCAAAGATGAGAAGATCCCACAGCAGGGGCAACAGGAGCTAGAAGCAAAAGCTTGAAATCTAAGTTAGATGGAAAAAATAAGTATTTTTTGTTTCCTAAATGTGAATTTATAAAAGCAGATTACTTCCCTAGGTTCATAATTGTGTATTTCCCTGATGATGTAGGGGTAAAAACATTCTCATTTAGCCAAAGAAGTTCATTTCTAATCAGAAATAAGAGAAGCATCTTTAATGATATGCTAAAATAACGTAAAACCTTTCATGATTATGAAAAATATAATGTTATTTTCTTACATTACAGTAAATGAATGAAAGAAGATAGTTTCAGCTGCTTCAAATAATCACCTTGAGTCTTCAAATGAGTTTTTGGAACTACAAGTTGCACCGTACTGGCAGTCGTCAGGCGTCCGTTTGGGTTTAATATTATAGCAGGTCAGAAATATTTGAAGGGGTTTGTCAGTGCAAGTCTCTGGAAGTTAAATACCAAGATTTTAAAATCTAATATTCACTGATAGGCTATCAGTGATAGCCGATGAAGAAAGGATGAAGCAAGCTTCGTGTATTTTTGCATTGGCTTCAGTTAAATATAAAAAGCCTGGAGGTTGCTTCTAAAGCACAGAGTCAAGCTCATTCTTAAAAATGTTTCTCTTCATCAAAATATTGTTATAATTGCCCAGCAGTGAAGATCTAAAGACATAGATAATCTCCAACTCACCGTTTTATGCAGTGGGATTTGATTTTGAAATGTTACATAGATGAAAGATAATGTTTTACCTTTTATTTCCTGTTAAAGTGGAACAGATATTGCTAATTCAAAAATAACACCATGGCTCTGTAGATAAGGATTGACAAAAGAGGCTAAAGGCCCCAAATACGTCCTTATTAGGGGTATGGTCCTGTAAGTAAAAATAATCAGGGTTTCACTTGTGATGAGTTTTTTTCTACTCTTAAAAATCTGTGGAAAAATGTTGCCGCTAATCAGTGAACAGCCTTTTGTTTATTTTATACTTTGACTCTTTATCTTTGATGCTGAGCTTTAGTGTTTGTTGTTGGTAAAACATGTTGGTAAAATTAACAGATTACTTTAAATCTAAGTCCACAAAAGGGAAACAACAAGTAAATGTTTAATATCTACCAAAGATTAGCTGATTAGATACCTTACGATATGGTCATTCTCTGGTCCACAAGCCTGCATGTGTTAGATGTTTCACTGCTCCAAGAATAGATCTAAAACATATTGAACACCTGTTTTAGATGTCACTGTGTTAGGGCTTTTGTTGGTGTTTCTACCAATCGTAAAGTCTGTGATTATAAAATGCTGCTACAACTTAAAAGTTTCAGTATTTTATTGTGATATTATAAGAAGAAATCGGTCATATTCATAGGAGTAGCAATTGCTCCTTGACACCTCTATGGATACCAGAGTATCACAGTTATTATGACTTTGATGAAGACTGTGGGTCTTTTTCATAACAAACTGCAGGGAAAAAAACA
Source organism: Jordanella pulchra (assembly GCA_034780135.1). Classification (NCBI taxonomy): domain Eukaryota; kingdom Metazoa; phylum Chordata; class Actinopteri; order Cyprinodontiformes; family Cyprinodontidae; genus Jordanella; species Jordanella pulchra. Next base: position 1,010 of record JAUZNJ010111054.1, on the reverse strand, counting down.
ACAAAATCTAATATTCAATAAACTATTCTACCAACAGTTAAATAATGCATTAAATGTGATTTAAACTCAGAAATGATTAAATCATCAACATTATAAGGCGATGTGCTAATCAGATTTACTCAATATTGCCTTTGTTCTGTGTCTGTAGGTCAGTTACTGAAAAAAATGTATTGTTCCTTTTTAGTAAATGCATCTAAGGTATACAGAAAGCTGAATGTAGTTTTAAAATATAAACACATCAATAGAAGGTGATACCATGTACCCTTGTGCATTTGAAAGACAGAGTTATAAAATAAAGAGAAGTATTTATGCATACTGTAAGTAGGAATGTTTTTATTATTCCTGTATTTTGTTAGTTTGAAAACTTTTTCAAACTAATCAACAATGTTGTGACTATGTTTTCAAGGGGGTGGGGTGGGGGTGGGGGGGACTAAATTTAAATAATCAGCTCAGACCTAAAAGTTAAAAACAAAAATGATTGTTGACTAAAATAGTTAGTAATAAATGTCGTAAAACATGTGACTCAGCAAATCTAACTTTAAAATCTTTTGTTTGCAAAATGTGGTGGAAAATAAGTATTTGGTCAATAATAATTATACCCTTTGTTGGCAATGGCAGAGAACAAACGTTTTCTGTAAGTCTTCACCAGGTTTCCACACTGTTGCTGGTATTTTGGCCCATTCCTCCATGCAGATCTCCTCTAGAGCAGTGATGTTCTGGGGCTGTTGCTGGGTAACACGGATTTTCAACTCCCTCCAAAGATTTTCTATGGGGTTGAGATCTAGAGACTGGCTAGGCCACTCCAGGACCTTGAAATGCTTCTTACGAAGCCACGCCTTCATCACCCAGGCGGTGTGTTTGAGATCATTGTCATGCTGGAAGACCCAGCCACGTTTCATCTTCAATGCCCTCGCTGATGGAAGGAGGTTTTCGCTCAAAATTTGACGATACATGGCCCCATTCATTCTTTCCTTTACACGGATCAGTCGTCCTGGTCCCTTAGCAGAAAA
>JAUZNJ010111043.1:0-20100 GCA_034780135.1 Jordanella pulchra | reverse complement strand
AAAACAGTAACGGTGGACTCATCAGAGAACAATACATGTTTCACATTGTCCACAGCCCAAGATTTGCGCTCCTTGCAGCATTGAAACCGACGTTTGGCACGAGTGACCAAAGGTTTGGCTATAGCAGCCCGGCCGTGTTTATCGACCCTGTGAAGCTCCCAACGGATACACCAGCAAGACCTGCACCAACAATTTGTCCTCTATTGAACTCTGGTATGTCACCCATAATGTTGTGTGAATTGCAATATTTTGAGCTAAACTTTGCTCTTAGCTGCTAATTGGACCTTCACACTCTGCTCTGATTGGTTCAATGTGCAATTAATGAAGATTGGCCACCAGGCTGGTCCAGTTTAGCCATGAAACCTCCCAGACTAAAATGTTTCAGTTTCTTTGTCCAACCCCTGTAGATCACAATTACAAGCAACTACATTAAAAGAAAGTCATGAATAGTCTGACAGGACGTCAGGGATATACCCTGTCTAGTAAGGATCGTTTTAAATATCTCTACACATGAAAAAAATCAAAAGATTTTATTCATTTTTTTATTCAGTGACCGAATATTTAACAAAGGTAACTGATCAAATATTTACTAGTGAGTCAAAGGGATCATCCAACTTCAGATCAATTCATTAATCAATAACTTGCCTCCTTAGAATAGATGTTAGTCCCACTGGAACATTTTTTATTGTTCGATTAGCTGTTTATTCAGATTACTTAAAGAGCAGGTAAAATAAATATTCAACACGCCTCCATGGTTCCCAGGGATTATATTTCTGGAGGTTTTATTGACATGAACTTTTCACCAGATGTTGGTAACAATCCTTGTGATCCACACAGACAATACTTATTATACTGTATTCCTGTAAACCGTAAAATCTTTAGCTTTTTAATCTGAATAGTTTGATCCAGTTGTAAAATTTTGTACATCTAAACATAACTTATACAGGATTTCTGAATGACGGAAATTTAATTACAAAATCTGAACAGCATTAAAGTTGAGAATGAAAAAAACCAAAGAGGATCAAATAATTTGATCCGTAATCTTATTGACTGAGTTATAGGCGAGATTCACATCAAAACATGCGGATTTGTTTAGAAATGATGAGATTTGACTCTGAGGCGCCTTGAAGCTCCTCAGCGTATGTTCGTTTTTTTTTTAAAGTCCTTTGAACGCCACACTGATTGGTTAACGGGTCATCACTGAATCCAAACTATAATAATGAACCTTACTTTATAAAATAATGTATGAATTTTTATACATTGTCACGATCGATTGCTACATTACTGCCATGAATCATGACCTTTGACCTTTCTGAGTAATTCAACTATAAACGCATGGATTCATCAGTGAGAAGGTTGCATGCAGGTGTTACACCAACGATAGTTTACAACCAGAGTTTAGCAAACAGAAAATAATGACATGCATTTTAAAACCTCAAGAAAAAAAACATTTATTGGCTTTCAACGATGGGTTTATTTTTATGGCTGATTTCAAAAACTTATTTTATTTTATAATTCAAAAACTTTCCAGGTTCTCAGGGACTCATTGGAATCCTACAGGTAAAACCAAACTGAAGATTTTTAGTTCCTTAAACCACAGTTCTGAAAGGTGTGTCTGACCCTTTGGTTCGTCTCTGACTGCTGGATGCCTCTAAGGCCGTGAAGTTTGGCTCATTCTGGGCTTAAATACCCAGAATCAGTGAGATTTTAACACCAAACTTTGCTTTGATCCAACCATCACACTGTTTATGTTAACTTCGAGGAAGGCTAAGCTGTTGTGTTTGTTCCCCTGAGTTTCTCTGCTCGGCTAGCAGTGAAATGAAATGAAACAGCGTCTGGCTTTTTCTCTTTGCATCTTTCCATTAAGATCTTTGGAGCTCACAGCACTAAGTAAGATGATGCTTCATTGTTTTACGGCCTCGCTCTTCTTTAAACTTGTTGTCGTGATGCTGTTTGCTCTTTAACAACCTGCTGTGGCCGCTAAGGAACAGCTGGACCAACACAGATTGAATTACACACCAGGAGTGGTGCAATTCATTAATTAAAGGAACCCAAAGGCAGAAACACCACAGCAATCAGAGTAAAAGCGTACAACAAACCCGCCATGTTTAACAGTGGAAACCGTCCTTCCAGAAAGAAAGAAACAGTAAATGTTTATGGAAGGAAATGAGTGATTGTTTTGTTTTCTAGGGACTCACAGAGATCCTGAGTGTTCTTGCTGGGTGGCACAGCAATGGGCTGAGTGGGAAAGGTGCAGTTCCAGCCCTCAATCACACACTCCTCCTCCTCACCTGTTCAAAAACAACAAATACAGAAAATATTAAACCAAACTTTTCAAATATTTTCAGCTGAGGCTGAACACAAACCAAGGCCAGATGGTTTCCATTGCTTCCACCTGAGCCGTAGCTCCACGTAGCTCCTCCAGAGTTCCTATCAGTCTCTCCTGGCTGCTGCTGATTAATGCTCTCCTTGTGCAACGTGTAAATTTACTACAGTTAGCGTTCTAAGTAATGAAACACTCTCCTTTTGATTAATTGGTAGAATTATTTCTACAGCAGCAAACAATTGACCTGATTGTGCTGTTAAGAGTCTGATCTCACCATATTTTTAATGAATCATGTGTTTTAATGCGTTTAATTTTTGTTTTGTTCCATCCACCTGCCAGGGACCGCAGAGGAAAAATTAGCCTGCTGGGTAGAGTTGAATGTTGACACCATCCGACTAATGCACTCATGTTTATTAATGTTCCTCCTCTGAATAGAATTAACGGGTTTTAGCTTCTCACGTTTGCAAACGATGTTAAAAAGGCAACACTCACAGGCCATGTCTCTGAGTTGGTCCACTGTGGGGAGGACGGGAGGCTCACGGTTCTGCAGGTAGAAGACGATCAGCAGCGTCAGAGCGTAGTTGTTGAGAAGAGGGCCGGCGCCGCTGGGGTTACCTGAGGGTCACATGTTGGTGACATCAGAGAACGACCGAAGACTTTCTGTCCTCTGATCCTGAATGAGACGATCCAGTAATACCTGGATTTTTGCGTTCATTGTAACCATTATCAAGCTTGTGCTTTGATTCTGCCTCTTTCTGCAGAGGTAGAGATACAACCGGCATCATTTTAGGAACCGATTAGTTCAGTGACTCCTTTGGTCAAATAATCTTAAAATAGGTACTGAGTGGATTAAAATTAAGTCAACAAACAAATAATTCAACTTTTTAAAATGATTTTAAACAATTTGAAAACAAGAAAAACAATTAACATGAAATCTAAAATAAAGAAACTAAACTGAACCTTCCAAGTTTGACCATCACCTGGATGACAGAGAACCTTCATGTTTAAAAGGCAAACTTTAATATGAACAACCAGCTTGAAAAACAAAACTCCAGTTCCATCAAATATCGAGCCAGAAACTCTCCAGAACCTTGGTGATGGTTACAAGGAGGCAGCATCTTATGCAGGGTCAATGATGATGAAAACATCTTTTTAATCAAAGTTGTTTTTTTTAATATATAAAGAGAAAATGCTGAAATAAACCCATAAAAGCAGAAGTAACTAGTTACCTTTACTTGAGTAACTTTTAGACAAAAATCTAATTTTAACTCTTAGTGGAGTAAAATGTTCAGCTTCTTGACCCACAATGAGTAACTTTACTGAATAAAGAAGACGCCTGTTTTAACCTAAAATACATCAAACACACAGTTTAACTTTCACTGAGTAGTTTGGTTTTTTTTTACTCCTATTTATTGTTTTATTGTTACTTTTATCAGATAAACTTTAAAGACCTGGAGGCCAACTGTAAGAAATAGTTTCATTTTCTGTTTAGAAAAAAAGTTGTTTTTAATTATTATTCTATTTGCATCAACTATATTATTATAGTCGTTAAACTAAAAGAAATTTGCACACTAACTTCATATTATGGTCTGTCTGATTATATGTTGAATCCTAAATCAGTGCTTCAGTAGCCTTGTGGTGCGTTCACATCAGACGCGTTTCCAGTGACTGAAGCAACTGACTGATGTGTATCTGCATGTAGAGGTGCGTTCAAGAGCGCTGCAAAGCAACAGACACTGTTCTAGAGACGAGAAAGTCACGATTATGGTGATTGTAGCAACGCGACCCTGTGATGGATGGACAGCGGGGATCGCTTGAGTTTTGAAATCAGACTTTAGTCTCGTCGCATTGTAAAGGACAGCAGCTTTTTAATCAAACTGGGAGATAAAGAAAACACAGTGAGGATTGCTCTTTAGATGTGTTAAATCCTTCTTCACTCGTCCTCCTCCCTCGGCTCCAGAGCTGGTCTCTCCAGAGCGTCTCTGGTGCATCTTTCTCTGATCTGCGGCTTCCTTCGGTCTGAGCTCCAGAACGCCGCCTCCCCTTTCCCCCGTTGTCCCAACAATCCTCCCCTGAAGCAGGATATTTTCGGGTCCTGGTCCGACGTTCAATGACTACGTGATCCAGCCGTAGCCTCTTTGGTGGACCCACGGAGGCCGGCGCTGATGTTTGGTTCTCCAAAGCACCGCGACTTACTGGATGAAATCATGAGTGGAAACCAACAGGCCGCAGATAGAAGCTCCCCGTTTGATGAGGCGGTGAGTGACCGTTCGCACCTGAATGTGCCGCTGGAATCACGTGTGGTTTTAACGCAGCGTTACCAGACTAATTTATTGGACAGATCTCTTTTACTTTCATTAGAGTATAAATATGTTGGAGCTGTGCTTCTCTTCCAATGTTTGCATAAACCCAAATACTGATGCTGTGTTTATATCTCTTCCTGTATGTTTATTTTGTTCATTTATTAGATCGAGAATTAGTTTTAAGATGCTCACAATAAATTAAAACGGCTACAGTTATTAATGGATAACATTCATTTGTAATTGATGTTTTACTATTTCACATTTAAAATAATACATCAGATAATTCAAACTTTAATATGTGTATAATATCCATCCTCTGATGAGTCCATTTTAACTTTGACTGGATCCGTAGCCACTGAAGTTATCTAAACGAAGCTGCAGCCACAATGTCAAAAACAGCACAATCACACTGATACACGAAGGACCTTTAAAATCGGGTTTGATGTTAGAAAACTTCATTGTGACACATGATAATTTGCTATGATTGTTTGTTTTTTTGTAAATTGCCATCACTGATCAAAGCGATTGCTTTTAGATCCTCATTTTGGGGCAAGGCATGTCGTCCCGCTCTCCTAACTCTGCCCTGATGAAAGCGGTGCAGTTCAAAGGGAAGTGGCTCAGAGTGAAGGTAATTAGTGTGCTCTTCAGGGAAGGATCCCTTTATTAGGATTTCATTTAAGATTACTGAACGTACTCAGAAAGAGCTGTAATTTGGATATCTTTATTCTTAACTAAAGCTTGAATAAAAAGTTTAAGTAAATTATTAACAAATGAAGTGAAACATCCGTGAGTTTAGAGAGTGTTTGGAGGAGGAAGGTGTGTTTCTACTGACACCTGCTGGTCAAAGGCTAATATAACACCTAAATGTCCAAGTTATTCATAACATAAATAGGGGAAAAATGTAAATGTTTGTTTCTAAAGATGTCTGGATCCTACCAGCTAACTGCTTCTGTTTGGCCCAGTACCGGATGGTGAACACCAGAGGTCTCAGCCTCTCCTCCACACCTGACAAGAGCTGGAGGAAGCGGGTGTTCCTTACACCAAGTCTATTCAGCAAAGAGGAGAGAAAAAAGATAAAATATAGAGAAGATTCAGTGGTTTCAGTATAAAATAGGAAATCCCTCACAGACCTGTTGTTCAAAGTGATATCTCCTTGCAGGTTGAGCTCGCGGTGATGGTACTTCACCACAGGGAGGCGAGCGGTGCTAACCACGTGGACTTTGTGAACACTGGGGACGCAGCGCTTCAAAATGGTCGCCACAAGCTCCAAAACCTCGGCCGAAGATGCAGTGGACAGGTCGATGTCGGACAGGATGGAGTCCTCCGAGCGCCCGTCGTCCGACATTCCTTCCCCTGCCTGGAGGGACGAACGTTGAACTTTTAACTCACACAGAAAAAGGAAAAGAGTTTGACGTAAATGAAGCTGTGAGACCTGCTCTGAGGAGGTCTTGGCCCGTGCTTGGAACGTCTTGGTGTTCTCCAGGTCCAGGAAGAGGTCCAGATCGCAGGAGTGAACACCGAACGTGTTGACAGATGAACCAAACAGAAAAATCTGACTGTCTGCAACCCGTAGAAATGTTAAAAAGATTAAAAACTGATCCAACGTCAGCTGGTTTATAATGTGATGTCTGCAGTTTTCAAAGAGGAGTCACCTGGAAAGAACTCCACAAAGATCTCCTGCAGGAGTTCAACCACCAGGCCTCGGGCCTTCTTTTCATTCTCTCCCAACTGAAATCGTTCAACTATGAACTTCATCTGGGCATCCACCTTAAAGGAAACAAAGGCTTTTAACGAGCTACGCTAACAATCAATAACACGCATTAGGTTTAACGAGCTGTGTAAAAGCAGCTTCTAGGTTTTAAATAGAAACAAGCGCAGTTTGATGTGGAAAAAAAGAAAAAGGATTTTTTCCCTCCACTGTCTTGGTGCTGAGTTTGAGGGAATTACTGCGAAGCGTCTGTCTGCTTCTCTAGCTGCTCGCCTGTAAGGTAAACAACTGGATGCAAACAGCTGCTTTTCCTTAGACAGAAAACTTTGGACCAATCTGACTGAATGATTTGATTAAATGAAATTTAAAAAATGTCTTCAGCTAACATTGTGTTACTGGTGCTAAATAAATAAACTGGATTAAATTAAAACAAGAATATAAAATATTACCGTCTGAAAAAAATTATCTATTCATTGTTGGTTCGGACAATGAAAGAAGTTTAGCTGTTTGTCGCCTATGAGGTTCCACAATAAGAAAAGTCAGTTTATTCATGAAAATATTCGAAGCATTATTATAAAATCACTAATTATGATTTTCAATTTCTTTTTGAAGTTCAACGTAATTATTTTTTTCCAAACCCATTTGATGAGTTTATTTTTATAAATAATTTTGTTTTGCTTGGTTGAAAAAATGTCTTTCATTTGTTCACTTTAATTTATTGTTACCTTTGACAGATTCAAGTTGTGTCTGTGATCATTGTTGATTTTTCTTTCATTAAACGAAGGAACCAATAATTTGGTGATTATGGGCCTCGGCTGTGGTGAAGCAGAGACGCTTCTAATGTAGGACCCCTGGTCTCTGACCCCAGCAACAAACATGGGGGTCATGAGATCTGCTACAGAAATCACACATCACATGTTCAAATATTCATATTATTGTTGGTGCTGTTTTTATTGATGGAATTAATTGTTTTCCAACTAATAGTTTGGGTCATTACACCATTCAGGTAATATTTCATGGGCCAAAACGTTTGGGAATCTCTGGTCTAAACAGACAGACCAGGCCCCTTAAAGGCCCATGGAACTCTGGAGGAGCTGCAGAGATCTCCGGCTCAGTTTGGATCATATCTGCGTGTTAATGACTCCAGAAATGAGATCAAAGACTGCAGAGAAAAGCCACTGCTGAATGTAATGAAGTAAAAGAGAAGTAGATCATCAACATCATCAAAGTTATTTTGGGTTTATTTGAATTTAAAACAGCAGAACTAGCCTGGTTTTACCGAAGGCAGTTGGCACAGCTCAGGCTTGAGACGATCGAATATCTGTTGGAGGTTCTGAGGATCATTTTTCTTCTTGGGAATCAGTTTGAACTCTTTCTTCTCCCGTGGTTTAACCCTCAGCTTCAAACCTTTCAGCTGGTGATCGACACAGGTCAGAGCTGCCTGGATGCTCTCGGTCTCACTGAACTGGACGATGGCGTAAACCCCCTGGGTGCACAGAGGAACACATCAGCTTTTCCTCAGTCAATCTGCAAAACAGCTGCACATGTTTGAACTGCAGCCTTCTGACCTTGTCTTTATCCACGATGACATCAGAGACGGCCCCAAACTGCTGGAAGTACTCGGCTAAATCAGTCTGAGAGATCTCTGGTTTGATGCCGCTAACGAACACACTGCGCTCCTCGTGGCTCTTCCTGGTGGACCGGACTGTGCTCAGAGTCCGATGTTTCCGCCCCTTTACATGCTGATCAACACTTGGCACTGGGAATCAACAAAGCAACGATCAGTCAGAAGCATTAGAGGAATTACATTCAATAAATGCCAATCGGTAAAACTCAAGGTTAAGAGATAAATTAGAGTATTTCTCATAAATCCTACGATTGTCTGCTTCAACCTAAACCACCTTAGTGGGCTTGAAAAGTTTAAACCAGCCTTACAGTCTGTAGGTTTGCTTTTTACTTTAGAATTAAACCCCTGATCAGACAGACGTCAGGAACCAGCTGGACCTGAAGCCAAAAAAACCCAGAAAACATCATTACGCTTCCTGCTCTGTGCCAAGAACCACTTTTTTTTTACCAATTTTGAGATTTAAAGATAAATGCAGAAATAAATAAATGAACAAGAATCTGTAAATGAATGTAGACACTAATCATACAACAGATTAAAATAGATCAACCGTTATTTTACTGAGCTTACAGAGGTGAATAATTAAATGACCTCATTACAGATATATAATATATATATATTATATTTATATAGATATATTTTATGTGTGATTGTATAATTTTTCTTAGCTGTATATTAGTGCTGAGAACCAATAATAATGAATGGAAACTCAATTTAGAATAAGAAACATCAAACCAAATTCATTTAGCTTATTTCAGTAAACTTAAGGAATTTTTTAAAGTAAAAATATATTTTAAACTTTCATGAAGGTTTTTCATTAAGACAGTTATTTAAGAGGAGGGTCGGTCGGTGAGAGTGAAGCTTTCTCAGTAAGACAGGAAGCCCTTTAATCAGCTGTAGCTCCTGGAAACACGACTTCAGGCGCACAGCAGCAATCTCTCCCAGCCAGAAACATCTTGAAGGACGGTTCCCACCGTCGCAGACGTGTCGATCCATCAACTTAAAGGTCACAAGAATCAACTTGTTTCTCCTGTTTTTTTTTTTACTTCACTGATTTGATTTGTTCCACCTTGCTGGTGTTCTTCAGTATTTAGTTTTTAACTATTTGTTTTTCCTCATCAAATGTTTTTCAGGGTATTTGTTGTATTTTCATGTTGGTACCTAGCAGTGTGTGTGTAGTTCAGCCCTTTCACAGGAGAGACACTCCTTTATTCAATGTAATATTTCACTGCATATTATCATTCATTTTAAATTAAGCAGCTCTAACAGTTTTCTGTATGAAGGAATCTCAGTTTTAAAGTGTTTGAAAAAGCTGTTCCTGATAGTCAGCCGTCGATCAATGTTGTAAATGCAAAGTATGAGTAATTTATGACTTAAATTTTTCCTTGATAATCTAAAATAATAATGAGGTGAGACACAGAAATATACAAATGAAAGGAAATGTGTGAAGGTTTGTGTGAAAGTTTCAAAGGTTTGTTAAGGACTTTGGACCAACATGCAAAAGTTTACTTATTTTCCTCCTCTGATGACATGGTTCACACAATAAAAACATTATCTAAACGTTTTGGCAAACTTTGTTGTTTGAAACCATCTTTTTTTCCTTCCACCGAACTTTCCATTAATATAAGTATCCAACACGATCTTATCAGCAGAATATTTAGCAAATATGTTCATTCTGTAGACGGCATTGTTTTATGCTGTGCAACAGGCGAATGAGCGGTTTGTACCTTAATAGTGTTGAAAATAACACGACATTTAAATCTTTAACAAAAACGTTTGTCTTTTATATAATTTTCATTTTCTTAGAATAAGATTTTAGCTAAATATTTGTTAGCAGAGATCGATAAATGTGATCTAATATAAAGCTTTGAGTTTCATTACTGATTGTAATAAACCTAGAAGGTTGGTATTATTGCTGAACTAAATGTACATTTGGAAGATACTCCAACAAATGCGCTATGAAGTAAAAAAATCTGATTAAATAAATGAAGCGATATATTCTATTATTTGTTGCTAAGCGTAGCTTCGAACTTGGAAATTGACTTTTAATCCGTTACCGCAGTAGTGCAGATACAGAATGGGAGGTTTGCTCGATATAAATGTATGCATTTTCCATTAATAAAACTCCAAACCAAGTCCACTGGACTCAGAACTTCCGCGGAACTCTGAAGCAAACATGCGCGTGCAGGAGTTAGCTAACCTTACTTACAGTTCGGTAAGTTGACGTTACACAGTTTGCAGTTAAACCCTCTGCTCGTCGTTTGTATATCGCTGTCTGAAGATACGGCGCTCATTTCTGCACGTTGATTGAAAACGGAGCACTTTAGTTTGAGGATATTTATCCTCACTACGCCTCTCAAATCTCCCTCCAACGTAAGGTCGTCGCTAGTGTTCAGTCCGTCTGCAAACTATGTTCGGGTTGCACAAGTCTTTTCTTACAAGGGTCCCATTGTTTTTGTTGCTTACAGACAGGTTTATTAACTTTCATTAGTTTTTAATCAAACCGATTGACCTGAAATGCTCAAAGTGTTGCATCCTTTTCAAATCCATATCTAAGGATAATTAATATATTGGTCCTTAGAAATTTGTTATATCAAACCCTCACAATGTTTTGAAAGCAATCTGTTCAATATCAAAACACAAACTATTTTAAAAATGTTACCAACTGCAATAACCAACCTGTTTAATGGAGTCTCACTTTGTTGGATGACCCTCCAATAACCAACAGATCATATGTACAGTGGTGAAGAAAATCACAACCAATTTTCAAGTTTTTACTACCCAATTATATTTCTATATATATAAAAATATGTAATTGTCTCTCATGCATCTGGAAAATATTTATTTGTATATTGAAACCCATACCAATGAAAGGTATATTTAAAAAGAAAAAACAAAAAAAAAAAAAAAAAAAAAGAGGAAAAACAAGAATTATACAAGTCGTAAAAAATTTAATAATTTTTTCCCCAAGCAACAATTTTTGTAGAAGCATAAAAGGATAACATACAGCTTGTCAAAAAAGACTGGTCTTAAAATATTGAGGTAAAAAAACAGTGCTTCGTTTTCAGTCGATAAAACTACCCTCCACTATGCCCTTTGATCTGAAATTAAGAACGTACAAAAAAACCATTAGAGAAAAACTGTAATTAGAATTTAGACTATTTACACAAAGGATTTATTTTTTTGCTTGTCTTCCCCGGCGGGTTTTTGGTGGAGCTCCAGCATCCGAATCCTCCATCACCTCAGCAACCTTCACCGCTCGCCTCGCTCTCTTGGCAGGCTGTGCCTTGAGGACACCTGAGAGGTTCTCCTCTTCAGTGTTGTCGGCCTCCTTTGCTCCATCTTTGCTGCTAGCACCAGCCTGGTCTGTTGATTTCGACCTCCTGCCCCGAACAGCCTTCATTGGCGTAGCTTTTTGAATTTCACGGATTTCCATCTCCGAGTTGAACCGGACTGATTTTTTGGTCGTCTTTGTTTCTTGGGCCTTCAAGCTTCCGGATGGCCCTGCATCACCATCTGTCTCCGCAGCCTTTTTTTCTGCTTTGGGCTTCACTGCTGCCTGCCGCCCTCTTCTTCCTGGTAGGACTGGTTCTGGAGCAGATTCTGAAGCCTGTGATGCAGGTTCCTCTAGAGGCAGGGCTGCACCCCGACGCACCATCTTGGCAGGAATGATTTCTGAAACCTCGACTTTCCCCCCTCTTGTTCTGCCAGGCCTGCTGCTTTGTGAAGATGGAACAGAAACTTCTTGGTTAGGATTTTCGGCAGTGATGATTTCCTGAGTTATTTGTGCTCCCTTTCTGCCACGCTTTGGCTTCTCCTTAACATCACTGTGGAGCTCTGTGGTCTTCAGGGGGGTTTCAATGACAGCATCTGGTTTTGCTTTTCGCCCTCCTCTCCTGGGCTTTACAGCCGCAGCGCTCAGTTCACCCGCTGGCTCGGCGGCAGGAGCTTGTTCTTGCTCCAGTTTTCCGGATCTCTGGGATTTTTTCGGCGGCTCCTGGCAGTCAGAGGTCTCCTCTGGAGTCACCTTGTCGCTGTGACTTTCTTCCTCTTCTGCCTGGACAGCATTTCTTCCCCTTTTGGCCCTCGGAGGCAGAGACTGAGGCTCCACGGTGGGTGCGGCATCATCTTCCACCTCAGGTTTACTTTTTCTTCCCCTCCTGGTTTTACCAACAGACGAACTGGGTTGTGGAGTTTCAGCATTTGCAGCAGGGCATCCATCCTTCGTCGACTCGCTGGGTGTCACTTTAGCTTTTCTCCCTCTGAGTGGCTTGGTGGTCACTTCCTGTGCAGAAGGTACTTCTTCCTTTGCCTTTTCTGAGCTAAGGTCATCGACGGCTGCAGTTGAACTCTCAGCTGGCTGATCTGTGTTTTGAGGCTTTGCATTTCTGGTTCTTGTGGTTTGTTTACCAGCAGGGGGTGCTGCTGCTTCCACTTTCCTTCCTCTTCTTCCTCTAACTGGAGCAAGAGGCTCATCTGAATGTTGCTCGGGTTCTGGGGCTTCCTCAGCTTCCATCGGTTTAGCTCTTTTGCCTCGGACAGATTTCTTCTTAATCAAACCAGCTTTGGTAGCATCGGTGTTTGCACTCGTATCTGCCTGCACTGCGCCATCTTCATCTGCTTCTGAAAATAAAAAAGTTCTGTTTAGAGAATACAAGCACAACACTACTAACCCAACAGGAGAGTGTTAGAATAGGCGCTAACTGAGTTGACCCACTTTCAGGAAGGTTCTCCTGCAGCGCTGCAGGTTCTTCAGGTTGTTTAGTTCTTCTCCCCCGTCTGGGCTTCAGGACAGGCTCCTCTACAGGCGCTCCATCTCCTTTGAGGTCAGCTGCCAGGTTTGGATCGATCAGAGGTTCTGTGCTCACTCCCTCTTCAGCAGCATTCTGCTCCAGTTGGGTGGACTCCTCTTCTGTTTTTTTGAAGTTTCTCCCTCTTCTTGGCTTGGCAGCAACTGTTGGAGGCTCTGGGCAGCTCTCCTCCACGGTGGTTTGGCTTTCCTCAGCATTCCTGCCTCTTGTGGTGTGTCTAACAGCAGGTGGCGCTGCAGCCTCAGCTTTCTTTCCTCTTCTTCCCCTTGCTTGCACAGACACAACCATGGTATCTTGAGAAGGTTCTGGCACCTCTTCGGTTTTCTCCACAGGTTTTGTCCTTCTGGACCGAACAGATTTTTTCTCAACTGAAACGCTGGTAGAAGCTGTGAAACTGGCAGTGATGCTCACAGTCTCCACTTCCGGCTGCTGGGGGATCATTTCTGCGACATTCTGAGGGAGAGTTTCCAAAGCAGCTGATGACTAAACAAATTTAAAAGGAAAACAAGTGATTAGTTAAACTCATTTTACAAACTTCTTGATTTAAGCTTTTATTAATCGCCTCAGAGTGGTCGTCATGCTCTGGTTTTTACCTCGTTTGTCTGCTGCTCCATCAGGTAAACCGCCGGCTCTTCCATGAGCTCCTGTAGTCCATCAAAGTCTTCCACTGGAGGGTTTCCTCTTGCTCTTGGAGATTTCATCAGCCTTTTGATGCCAAAGTTGTCTTCTACTGGTTTTCCTTTCTGTCTGGGAGTTCTCTTCACATCAACCACATCTTTAACCGGAGCGCTCTGCTCTTCAGCGAGCTTCATCTGCCCCTCATCAGCGGTAAGATCCGGCATCTGGAGCTGCTGGGTTGGCGTCTGGAGAACCTCCTTAACACCTTCTAAACTTATCTCGCCAGACTGTCTTGCTCTTGGTGTCTTCAGGAGCTTTCCTCTCAGGTCTTCAACAGTTTCAGCTCTTTGCTTTGGAGTCTTGAAGATTCGTTTGACCCCAGTTAGACACTCCTCTTGCTCGGCTTTCTGTTTGGGAGTTACCAGCAGGTTTCCTCTGATGTCCTCTAAAGGCTCAGTTTTCTGTTTTGGGGTCTTCATGATCCTCTTGACTCCGGTGAGACACTCCTGCTGCTCAGGCTTCTGTTTGGGAGTTTTTAAGAGTTTTCCTCTTAGATCCTCAATAGGCTCAGCCTTTGATCTTGGCGTCTTCATGATCCTCTTGACTCCAGTGAGGCCCTCTGGTAGTTCAGGTTTTTGTTTGGGAGTTTTAACAGATGGCCCTTCAGATCCAGAACAAACTTCCAAGGCAGGGGTGCTGCTGACAAAACTGGATTCTTGATCTGTAGCAAGGAGTCGCTTGACAGCCTCGCTGTTATATCTCTGACTCTTGACTGTCGATGCTACGCTCAGCGGAGACACGATCATTTCATCTGCAAGGCAGTTACACTCTTTATAATGTCTCCTGTCATAAATAACTTGTGTTGACATGAAATGAGTCATTCATTACCTGGCTCCTCTGGGGTTTTTAACACAGACGGTTCCACCATAGAAGATCTAGTTGGGGTTTTCTTGGCACTTCTGACCAAAGACCCTTTTCTCCTCTCATTTAGAGGCGTTTTGAACATGTCAGAAAGCCCTGAGATTCAAAGAAAGATACAAGCAGCTAAAAAATGCAATCCAGAATTATACACAATCTGCTCCAAGTTGCAGCTGAGGAAGCTTCCACTAACCTGTCAGGTCTTCATCCATCTTCATGTCCCGCTTGGACAGTGCAGCATTAATGACCACCTTTGGTGCTGCTCCAGTTGGAGGGGCAGCGGCTCTTTTGTGAGCTCTGCCTACGACGATGGTGGCAGGGGAAGCTGCATGACCAGTGCTCATGTGTCCTAGCAGTTTTCTTGCAGGTGTCTGAGAGATTGCAAGAAAAAAAAAAAAAAAACCTTTAGCTGTTGTGCTGGGAGAAAAAAAAAAAACCTTCAGGGTTTTCAGTTGCTTCAGTCCGTCTGCCGCAGGGCAGCAACTTAGCTTACAGCTGTTAGCATGTGAATGGCTTCAGAGTCTCTGAGCTCATACAGACCGTTTACCATTGAACAGATTCGATCGACTGAAGCGCTAACCTGTGGCTTGGACGTCACTTTCCTCCTTGGTTTTTGTTTGATCTTCTTTTCAGTTGGAGCAACAACTGAAGTCTTGGTTTGTCCAAATTTTACAACATTTGCCCAAGAATTCGGAACAGCTGTGAAATTGACAAAACAATGAAGACAATGAATGATTGAAAAAGGAACAAATGTGAACACTTAAAGCTTCTGCCACAGCGGACAGAAATGTGCTTCTTTGATATCAGTTTATTGCAACAAGAATCATTTCTAAATCCATAAACATCAAGTACCACACCTTTCATCGATGCACGAGAAACGCCACTTCTTCGCTGCAGCACCTTTACTGCACTCCTACTAACACTTGGAGTCTTTCTTGATGTGCTCTTCATGCTCTTCCTTCTCAGCGGTATTTTTGGGGTAACAGTAAGTAAAGCAGCTTGTTGTACGAATTCTGCAGCAGGAGAAGGAGTCTTGATACGCGATACAGAGAAGCGACCTTGGACAGACTGGCTTTGGATTTCTGAATTAAATGGTGTTTTAATTGGTGTCAAGGTGGTCAAGGCTTTGGGGGAGGAAGCCCTAGACCTTGGAGTCTCAGCCTTGGGTGAAGCGGACCTGGATTTAGGCGTCTTCTGGGCTGGAGTCTGGGCCTTTGGTGAAGCAGACCTGGATTTAGGCGTCTTCTGAGCTGGAGTCTGGGCCTTGGGTGAAGCAGACTTGGATTTAGGTGTCTTCTGAGCTGGAGTCTGGGCCTTTGGTGAAGCAGACCTGGATTTAGGCGTCTTCTGGGCTGGACTCTCAGCCTTGGGTGAAGCAGACTTAGATTTAGGCGTCTTCTGAGCTGGAGTCTGGGCCTTGGGTGAAGCAGACTTGGATTTAGGCGTCTTCTGAGCTGGAGTCTCGGCCTTGGGTGAAGCAGACTTGGATTTAGGCGTCTTCTGGGCTGGATTCTCGGCCTTGGGAGACGTTTTTCCAGGAGAAGCCGCTTTGGGTGATGTAGACTTGGAGTGTGGAGACTTCTTAGCAGGTGAAGGAGACCTGGATTTTGGCACCGCCTTCCCAGGCGGAGTTTTGGGAGAAGCAACCTTTTTTAAAGGCATCTTTGAAGATGGACTCCTTTGCCCCTGGAAAAAGAAAAACAAGCAATCATTATATGGCCTACAGCAACAATTTAAGGACACCACACCTTTGACTTACTTTTAGCAACCCAATGGCTGAGGCTCTCCTAAGGAGGGACTGTTTGGGTTTATAAAGAGACAAGCTCCTCCTTGGAGCTGCTCCTTTGCGCAGCGGAGAGTCAGGAGGCAGCCGTTTGTCAAATAACTCCGGGCTAAGATGGCCCCCAAAGGAAACACGTTTTCTTTTCATGTTGGACATAGGCAGGTCTCCAAGCTCAGTGCTCTTGCGTTTTTTGGGCACTTTCACTGTGAAGAAAGAAAAACTGCAATTACTTTAAATGCTAAGTGAACACGAAACGTATAAAAACAAGCAAAACACAAAACAAACCTTTTTCAGTGGATCCTGAGTTTTTAGGAGACCTCTTCCCTGTGTTTTCCATTTTAGATGAATTAACAGCTTGTCCCTCTTCCTTTGTGGACACAGTAGACTCGGCTGCCGTGGATTCCTTGCTTCTCCTTCTGACAGGCGACTTAGATGTTGAAGCAGTAATTTGCTCAATGACTTCTGCGGCTGTGAACTTCTGAGGAGTTAAACTTTTTCTCGGCTGTGAAGCAGCCCCAGACTTTGCTTCTACTTTGGGCCCAGAAGGAGACTGGAAGGTCTTCCCCAACTTCCTGACAGACTCGGGTGTTTTAGCGACTTTAGCTGTTGGGTCTGCAGGGAGTTTAGCTTCTTTCTGGGGCGTCCCAACTGACCCCGGTCTTGGTGCACAGAACTTAGAAGATGGTGTCTGAATAGCACTGGCAGAAGACTTCCGCGGCGTCTTGACATCCAGGGATTTTTTGATCATTTGATACAGATCGCTGAATGGGGAGGTTTTCCCATCTTCCTGGGACTCCATTTCCAACGTTTTCTCCAATGATTTCTGTATCTTGTCGTAGTTAGCTCCATCTTTGAGAGGAGAGGCTTAAAAAAAAAACAAACAAAAAAAAAAAAAACAACATAATATTGGACACCTTAAAGTCAGTTTTGAATTTGTTTTATTTTTACCTCAATTTGTCGAATGAAAGTATTAAAAACATCAATGCTGATCTGTATTAAAATAAACTCTTGTGTGTTTTTGACATATCAATTATGATCTTTTCATGTTTTTTCCCTCCTCGCCTTTGTTTTATGAAACAAGTCACAAATGTCGGAAGTTACTTTTAAAAACTGGTTTGCATTTCAGTAATCCCTGAAAAATACAGCTAAAATGATGCGCTTAAGCCTTTTTCAGCTAAGAAAATAAAGGATTGCTATAAAATAAAAAGAATAAATAAATTCGTTTATCATGCAACCTCAGATTTAAACTTTTCATAATCTGATCTTCAGCAATGACTCATCTCCAAGCATGTTTTTAAATATTCCTTATTTGGCCTTTTTCATACCTATTTTAGAAACTAAAAACCGCTTCTTCCTATCGTGTTCAGACATAAAAAATTTTTTTATTTCTAAACATGATGGGAAGCAGCAGTTTTTTTTAGGTTGTAGAATAATTATAAAACCGTGATGACTGAGAATCTACTTCTGAATAATGGTTCATTTGGATGCATCAACATAATCGAGCATCGAACCATTTAAAACCCCACATTTAGGTTATATGATCCCCTTCTAATAACTTACCCGAGGAAACCTCAGAGATTCTTTTTTCCCCATCAGCAACGACGCCGCTGGCTCTTTGCTGATCTCGAAGAACCTAAACAAAGATTTCCCTTCATTAAAATAGTCCAAAATAACACTTAATACATCATCATAGCATGAATCTTTTAAAATGTCTTTATTGCAGATCAATGGCTAAATTACCTTAAGGGTTTCAGATTTGGGTGCAGGAGTCGTCCTCTTCCTTGGCGTTGCTGTGGGTGCGTACTCGAACCTGAAACATGGTTAAAACGTCAATCCCTCACCAGGCAGATTTTAAAAAAATGCAGTGTGGGGATATTAAGTCCTGCATTTACTGCGGCACCAGTCACATATGTCTAATGCATCAGTTCATTTATGTTCAAGCTACATGCATCTACATCGACTTTGCTTCACATTACAACCTGTCGTTGACAAATGACCACTGCTGCCTTAATCACTGGAAAATCAAGTCCTGAAAAAAATGGATGCAATATAAAGAGGAGACGTTTCGTTCACTGCTTACCTGAAAGAACGGTCAACAATCGTTATCACATCACCATGCTTCAAGCGTTCAGACTGATGCAAAGTCTCCCCGTTGATACGTGTCGGATTGACTGAGCTTAGATTGGTCAAAATGATCTGAGGAAGACAAAAACAATCCTGTTAGCAAGCAGCTAAAGCACCAAACGTGGTAAATACCCAAACAGTTACCTCTTTATTTTCATTTAAGTCGATTCTGCAGTGTTCCTTTGAAACCTGGGGAACCTGAATACGAATGTCACATTCAGGCTTCCTGTAGGATCAGAGGGAAACATGTCAACAAATTCAAACATTTGGAGAGAAATGTTATGGTACGTTTCACTAGAGCGAAAGTTCTTTACATTATTACACAAATCTGACTGAATCTTTGTTATTCGCAACTAAACAAACAAAATATGTGTTTTTATACCCAAACTGGGACTCAAATATAAATACAAATGTACCGATATAACAGCACAGACTATCTAAAACGTAATCTGAAAAAAAAAACAGATATAGGAAGAACCAGAGACTAAATAAATGAGGCTGCACAGAATTAGAGCTGCAGAAACAGACAATTGGATCAAAGATGGATGGAAGTGGAGAGATGATGGTCAAACAGCTGGCTGGTTGAGCAGATGATGAGTGAGACACGTGGGTTAGCAGGCTGACAGGTTGGGGATAAAAGGGAACATATGTGGATGTGTGATACTTAACAGAATGATATACAGAACAAAGTCTGATACTCCAACATTTATCCTGTCTTATTTTGATAATCACACTTTTATGAGAACATCTGCTGCCGTTTAATTTAAGTAAATGAAACATAAAAAATAATTCACTAAACTTTGTGCTCACCTTCCAAACAAACACGATGCAGTCAGAGGAAACTCTGTCCCATCGCCTCCGCTCCTCTTAATAACCACTATTTTACCATGAAGTGGCATTTTCCCCAAGTTACCTGAGAATTTTACAATAGAGAAAAGTTTATGTCAGAAACGAGAAAAGATGTCCAAGCTTTTTGAAAGCATAATTCAGCCATAGGAACAGGCTGTAACACAGACCCGCGTTAAAACACTGTACGAATCAAAGCCCACGTGGAATCTCACCAAAAGTAAGGTTTTGTGGCCTTAAGCTCTCGACAAAATGCACAGATATAGAAATGATCTAATTATATTAAGAGACCAAATGTGTCACATTGGCTGCAAATTCATGAATAACATCAGCTACAATGGTACCGGGTTAATATTAGGTAACGTTTTGTCAGAGATCACAAAGTTGCAGCACAAAATCTGACTATAAACACGAATTACCGGCAAACGTCTTACCTGAAAATCCTTTTAAAATAACACCGACTTCCGTCTATCCATAAACATAAAACGGCATAAGACTACAACCTCTTTTAATTTTAAAATGGCATCATAAACAGACTAACAGCAGGACTGACCAGCCGATCCGATGAGTCTTTAACGTAAACTACAGCGGACAGCGCTACCCTGTGATCTGTCCTCTTCCGCAATGGCGCAACCATATCCTTCCGCAAAGTTACACGAACGCAAAAACAATGAGAAATATCAGCGTTAACTCTTTTTTGTTTTTATAGCATTGAATTTATTATATATTACTGTAATTTCACAACGTGTTATTTATCACGGCGATGATCAGATCTAAACATTGGGTTCTTTCAAGGAACTATTTTGTTTACAAATTTGGCGGAGCGATCTCACCATGGAGAAAGAATGGGAATTTGAAAATATTTGAAATACCGCGCGAAGGATTCTTATTGGCTTAACATCAGGAGGGCGGGGCCAAATGACAACTCATCCGAAATGTTTGTATGCAATTAAGTCTCTTTCGTCTTTCTTTTTACACACACCTCACACACCCATATATATATATACATATATATATGGGTGGGTGTGGGTGTGTGTGT
>JAUZNJ010111042.1:0-46262 GCA_034780135.1 Jordanella pulchra | reverse complement strand
TATATATATATAGTACTTATTCAATACTTCTGAGATTTCAGAAACGCTTGTGAATAGAGTACCCAAGTAGTTTCACAGAAGTGATAATCCACACCGTTTTTAATTGGAAGACAAAAATATGAAACCAGGAAAGCGTAAGCTACATCTGAAAAGAACTGAAAGCAGATTAGCCAATTAATATGAAATAAAAACAAAAGCTGGACATCAGCCAGAGAACATCAGCCAAAGAACAAAGAAATGAAAACACAACTGGGCGGGTGACGTGGAAATATTTGATGATTCATTCCTATATCCCACGATATTTAAAGTTTACGGAGCAGCATTTGAATGCATCATTCAAAGCACTGTGCGCGCTGGCGCTCCGATGAGAGGGGTTGAACTTTTTAGCAACACGCGTTTACACCGCGTTCAAATAGTTTGGGGATGCTCGACTGGAGACAAGAAGGAGTAACGCTACATGGGCATCAGTTAGTGAAGACATTATCATGGATTATCTAACAACTTTTTTATATAAAAGAGGAGAGAAAAACGTTTTCTTCAAGAATTAAGGGTGAGTTTTGAATTGATATTTCAGGCTTCTTTTCATTTTAGAAAGTCATGTATAAGCTCTCACTGTGATGAGGAATTATACCTTTTATAAGAACTGCTCTCTCTTACTACTCTTTTATTGTGGTGGAATGATTTTGTGTTTGTCTTATGCTCTATAGGAGTTTTTGTTCTAAACCAAAATCATGTTCACATCCTACATAAAGACTCTCAATGATATGGTATTTTCTACGGTAAGCGTATAGGTTTATAAGCACCACTGCATGTCTTTGCAATGCTGAGAGATGCATGGCTGCAGTAGAAATATCTCTAAATAAAACTTATTTGTCTTTAAATCCCAAAGCTTGCACACTCTTCCTTTGGTAAAATACAATTGTGCATGTGCGCAGTTACATGCAATTATTTACATTTTTTTAATTTATGTTATTATTCCAAATTTATTAGGCCAGTTAAAACATTTGAATTTATTATTTGGTGCACATGTAGACACATATTCATGCAAATTTCTTTTGCTTTGCTTCAGTCTGAGAGTCCTGAGGAGCAGCCAAGTACCGGAGTCTTGGGCCGTATTGGCAGTTGGTTCTCTCCTTGGAGGGGAAATTCTCCAAAATCCTTGGATGGAAATGACTTTTTAACTTCTGATTTCACTCAGGGAAGAGAAGATGAGGACAAGAGTGAGGCTTCTGTGAGACTCAAAGCAGAGCAGCAAGAGTGTCAGGAGGGGGATATTAGTTCACTTGGCCGCTTTAAAGAGTTTCTCCCTTGTAAAGAGAGGGACGCCACTCAGTCTGCCCACAGAGAGGACTCAGTTCTGTGCAGCACTGAGACAGGAGAGGGAGGTCCAAAGGAGGTGGAGCTTGCAGAGAGGTGGAAGCAAAGAAGAGGGCAAGGCAAAGAGACAGGGGAGAACAGCAACACTCCTTCAGCTAGTGGGAATCCTGAAAGGAATTTGAATTATTTGACACATCTCTCATCTTCGTCTAATCAGGGAGTGGCTTGGGACTTTGACCAGGCCCCCGCCCAGCCACATGCACTGAGACAAACACAGGCTCAGACAGGTAAAAGGCTCCATGTGTACCTGGAGGAGACTAGTGTGATTCAGTGTGGCCAGAACACCAGTGCTGGAAAGGAAGTTATTTGCAAAACAGTCAAAAAGAGCCTACAGGTCCTCCGGAAGTCAAAGTTATCGCAAAGTTTTGATTTAGCTACTAGCTCAAGTCCAACAAGTGCTGAGAAAAATGTGAGCCAGGCTG
This sequence comes from Jordanella pulchra, assembly GCA_034780135.1. Lineage (NCBI taxonomy): Eukaryota > Metazoa > Chordata > Actinopteri > Cyprinodontiformes > Cyprinodontidae > Jordanella > Jordanella pulchra. The sequence goes on along the minus strand of JAUZNJ010111042.1, from coordinate 44,463 downwards.
CAGAAGCACAAAGTTATTACAGTGTTCTAGGGGGAGTGTTGCTCAAAACACACAAAGACTTGTGTTTAGAGACCGAGACTCAGCCAACAGAGTTAGACGACATGGGGCGTAAAGGCAGAAGAAGAGTCAGGAAGAATTCTCAAGGAGATGGAGTGAAAAGCCCCACAGAAAAAAAGCCCAGAAATGCTCAACCAGCAGATGGTTGTCCTCCATCAGATATCTCTGCAGACAGTCCACAAGGTAAAAGTTTAAACACTAACCTGAAAGAGATATCCACAGACTCCTCCTCTAGGCCTGGTCCCTCCCTACAAGTTTCACCTAGAGGAGGAGAAAGCAAGATTCCCTCCACAAATATGGTCAAGCAGTTGGACACGCTCCAGAACTCAATCACAGTCTCCATGGCCGGTCAAACGGACAAGTTGGACGTGGGAGCAGACATGGAGGAGGATGAGAGCCTTTACAAGGTACAGAGGAAGACAGAGACACCAGAGTCCAAACGCAGGAGTATCAAGGTTTCCAAAAGCGAAGTTAAGATATTTTCAAAAAATGTTCCTCTTAAACCAAAACAAAACACAGCAGGAGATCAGCGGGATTTCACCAATACTTTAAAAGATATCACAGAAGAAGAAAAGCCAAAAACAGAGACAGATGCAAGGTGAGTTAAGTATTTAATAATATATAAAGTTGTAAAAACTTGTATACTGCATATACAACACAAATTTGTGAGGAGTTAAAGTGGGAGATATTTAAATTGGCTTGGGTACTTCCGGTAAATGTCACTTAGTAGACATTTTTTCAGAGCAGGTTAAAGGTGTGGGTGGAGTTCAGTCAGGCTTATCCACTTAGAAACAAAGGTGTGAGTCATAACACAAAGTTCAAGCCTGAGCTTCAGGATTGGACTTGTAAAAGTGTAGAGATCTAAATTGAGTTTGCATAAATCTTTGGGATGCTAGGAAATTCCCAGAAGATTATAGGATATTTGTCCATAGAAAGTATGTGGTTATAAGACAGTTATCTGTAAATGCTGCGTTATCTTGATTATCTAATAGGATTTCCTTTTGTTTTGCACAGTCCCCCCGAACCAAAGAAGGTTTCTGAAGAGCCCAAACCTGTTGGTGCCCGGATTGCAGATAAAATTAGCCTATTTGAGCCAAAAAAACGAGATGGAGGCTTCAAAAGGACCTTACCAGCACCGAAAAGTGCCGATGTCTCTCCAAGCAGAACTGTCACAGACAGGGTTAAAACAGACTTCCTATTGTATGAGCAGAGGTCAAAATCTGCTGAACGCAGCCCAAGATCCAGCAGTGTGTCAGTTGATGGAGAAAAACCAATGACTGTTAAGGAGCGAATGAGAAAATTTGCAGAAACCCCAAACTCAAAAACAAAACCAGCACCTCCTCAAATGTCAAATTTAAGAGGAACATCTCAAAGTTCCCTCTCATCTGTGGAAGTTGCTGTGTCAAAGTCATCAAAACTGGATATTCAGGATGAACTGGATACGAAAGAGCCAGTGCATACAAAACCAATGTTGGAGATAACATCAAAACCAGATGGACAGGATTGTTCTACCACAAGGGTACAGATACCCACCAAAGAATTTCAGCAAACGGACTCTAAAACTAATAAAACAGAAACAAAGGTTGTAGATCAGATCCTTCATTCAACAGACACTAAGAACAAGGATTTAGAAGATGCTACAAGTAACATGACACAACAGCCCAAAAGTCCAAGCATAACCGGGGCCCAGTCAAACAAACGAAATAATAAAGAATTGGCTAATCAAGTCAGCTCAAAGGTACAAATCGAGGCAAAAGTTTCTGATATAAAACAAAAGGAGGAGGAACAACTTGCAAAAACAATTACATTACCACCTGAAAAACTCGCAAGAGGAACATCAGGATCCCAACCTATGTCCAAATCTAATCAGGAGGACATTAAAAATGAACCAGAGCGAGTTGCTGAATCACTTTTTAACAGAGATGAACCTGATACAGCTAGCTTTAGTAATGAAATAAAAGGGGCTTTTGAAAAGGATGCTGACATTTCACCTAAACCAGAAGAAAAAGTAGAAGAAAAAAGCCTTAAATTAACACAAGACAGACAGACCTCCTCAGAGGAGAGTAGTAAAATTTTAACCTCTTCCTTGTCAGCAACTGCTTCACCTGAACATTTTAAAATGCCTTCTGCAGTAGATCTGCAGTTATCTGCTGAAAATTCCAAACTAGATGAAGATTTATCTACTCTTCTCAGATCATCAAGTAAGCAGGAAGGGTGCTCATTGGCTAAACATGAAGCAGAAGTAACCCAGCTTCCTTCTAGCACAAACACAGTGCTAACATGTCAAGCTGAGACTGGAGATGTTGAAAATTTTGAAACAATGAACAGTGGAAATTTACATCATACTGAGGAGAGAGAAAAGGCTCAGCAGCCTCTGCCTTCAGACAACCCCCCTACACTGTGTATGATTTCAGACAACGGGCAAAGTATAATAGAGAAAGAGCAAAGTGTTGAAGAACCAAAACCACCTGAAAAAAATCAGAAAAATACCATGGGATCATCAGCCCTCCCTGCAGAAACACAAAAGCCTAGTGAGGCGTTGACTGTACCTCAAGAGAAAGCTGCTATTTGTACAATCCCCCCAACTAATGAGGCTGTGAGTGCAACAGAGAGTGATAAAGAGCCACAGAAGGCAGAGACAGCCACAAATGCGCCTCCTGAGTCACAAACAGAACTCACAGAGAGCCCTGGAATACGAAGTGAGTTAGTGGCCAGAGTCGGCATGCCTGATTCTGTATCCATGGAAAAAGCAGATAATTCCCTTTATGACTCATGTACACATGGAGCTAATGATGCTGAGGACTCAAAGTCAGAACCTATTACCAAAGCAGCTACACTAGACGAGGGAGTGAGTGCAAAAGACACTAATGACACTCTCACAGAGATACCTCCTCAGGTTGATGTGACATTCAGGGAAAAGATTGATTCGATTGCGGAAGATTCTTGTTGCATTTCTGACAATGAATCTACATCCAGAAAAGGTCTCAGGGAAGATCACAGGGAAAAAGGTACCACTGTTTTATCAGTGCAAGAAAACGTAAAAGAAATCAGACAGCCAACTCTTCGCTCTGAGGATTCAAAAAGCAGTGACAGTAGGATTAATGTCTCCTCACTCAAGGATGCAGAGAAAATAACTCAAAGCCCCATCGATAGCATCACACTTCACTTGACAGGTAATGAAACGGAGAAAGCAGCAGAGAAAAGATTCACCCTGCCGGCAAGTACACTCGCACCTGTTGCTAATGGTGAGATTTCCTCATACTCACAATTAAACAAAATCATAAAGGAGCCAGCAAATGATATGCTGAGTCCAACTCCAAAAACTCCTCTACTACCAGAACCTAATAACCTGATCCCAGACTCAAATAACCTAAATCATTCATCTATGAGGAAACTCAGTTTACCAAAGGAGCTTATGAACGAATACTCCTCCCAGCAGCAAGAGACACCATCCAGCTGGCTAGATGTAGATGTTCCCAAGCGCAAGCTGAGAGTACAGGAGGCAAAGTTGACCTCTTCTGGAAGTGAGAGCAACCTGTTGGACACTCCTGGTGAACTTGATGATGATTTTGTTGAAAGAATAAAGAAGCTCTGCACCCCATTCTCTCTTCCACCCCGTAAGCACAACTCCCTTCGGACACCCCAGCCTGCCTTTGCAATGCCGGCCATTAAAGAGGCTCACTTTGAGAAGACATTTGACCCTGAGGAGTTCACATTTGGCTTGAGAAAGAAGAAAGAGTTTACTTTTGATTCTCCAAGCCTTTTAGTCAAGTTGCAGAGCACGGAGAAAAAATCTGGCTTGCTACCCGCCAGAGCAAGCTTTGCTGACCGGAGTTTGCTACTAAGCGGCCTTGATAGTCATCCTCGTCTTAAGGACAAGGACGTCAAAAATGTGGAGGAAGAGGGGAAGGAAGAGAAAGAAGATCAAATAAAAGTTAAATCTCGCTTGGAAAGTAGCTGTGTCCTCAGCAGTCTCACCTCCTCTCTCATTAAAAGTAAGAGGAATGGAGTTCAGTCTCCTGCTGAAGGCTCCAGCTCAAACACCGTGTTGCCTAGTGAAACCCCCCAGCTCAGCTCTCCAACTTCACCCCAGCCGGCCCCTCAAAACTCAATAGCCTCAGATACAATCAAAAACACAGCTGTGAAGCAGAGCAGAGAGGAAACCCGTGCAGCAGAGACTGTGGTTAGTGACTCAGTTCCTCCACTTCCGGCTTTTAACGACATCAAGCTGCCCGACTATTTAGAGAAGTACCTCCCACAGGAACAAGCAAAAGCAGTGCCCGGATTACAAGGACAGGACCAAGTCAAACCAGAGGTTAGTTTCACCCTGTCTGTTATTAAAAATATTAGAAAGTCACTGTTACTGATGATGTTACTGAGGTAAAGCAAAGGCATGAGCTGAAAAGAGTAGGCTACTGTGCAAATAAAACTGAGTGAAACCAATGAAAGAGAACTCTGATAAACAGTGAGACCAAAAATCCACTAAAAATATCTCTGTTTCTTTCCAAGATTACGGGCAAAATGGAATCTTTGCTTTCTGGAGGTAAGGCAGAGGGAGTTACAAAACCAGGTCTGGTGCTTCCTGACTCAGCAGCTCCAACTTTTCCTGGGATTTCTCCAGTCACACACCCTAAACATCTATCTAAGGATCCTTTGACCAAACCACACGAGGCATTTAGAAACACTGTAAGTACATGACAAGCATGTTGCTGTGGGATGCTTTGTTGTCTTGTGCAATGGATTAATCCTCTGCAGTTAGACGTATCAGGTTTCAGTTGTTGGTATGGTGAGTTGGAGACTGTTTTAACTACAATTTCCATAAAGCTGTATCTCGTATTGCTTTTATGAAAACAACATATGTCTCAATTTACAGGACAGCTATTATTTTAATGATTTAACTGTGTTTTTGTACCATGTCTCCTGTAGTTTATTTGGTTTTGTGAATAAAGGAACATTGCTGCAACTAATGGGGATTTTAGTTATCCTTTTGGATGAAACCACTTTTACCAGCCATACAGCAGAAATTTCTGGATATTTATTAAGTGCATTTAGTGTACTCAGACCTACAGTAAAACCTCATAGGTTAACAGAGACATACCATTATTCAAAACATTTTAACCATTTTGCAGTCCTTTTGTTTAGAGATTAATCTAGCCAATTCTCTCAACCGTCTGTAATGGTGGATCTGACTCTGTCCTGTTTGAGTTTTCTTTTAGGACTACAAAACATACAAACTCCATCCATCCATCAACCTATCCTTCTCACTTAATCCATCAGGGTTGCGCCTATCTCTGACAGACTATGGGCAAAAGGCGGGGTACACCCTGCACAGGTCACCAGTCTGTCATAGATATACAAACTAATTTATAAACCTTGTTTTGACTTAACTGTTTCATTTTTATAAACACTGACACTGTACTAACAAAAACAATTCTATAATTTCCCGATAGACAATTATCCCCATTTTGCATCAAAGCAGAATGTGTCTAATTTTCGGTGGATAAAACTAAGTACGAAGGACAATATGCTGTTTATAACTTTTTAAGCCACATATCAGTAGAAATAGTAATTTTTAATTAATTTACACTTCCAGTTTAACTATTTTTTAATATTTAAACTCTTGTACTGTTACTCTCAAGCTGAAAGTTACTGTAAGGTATTTCTGTATCTTTCAGATCAAGACATTGAATCCAAGACACTGTCAATTAAAATTTAAAAAATTATATTTTAGTTGTCTTAAACTTATTATGGGATAGGTTTCCTAGGTTTGTTATTGTAATTTTTCTGTAATTACACAGGAACCAGTGTAAAGTGTTATATTTACCATGTGATAGGGTTGTCGCGGATAAATGCTGAATTGTATGTTGTATGTTTGTCCACAGCCCAACATTTAGTCAAGTTTTTATATTTGTTTAAAACTAAGCAGCATGTTATTACAGAATTATGGTTGACCAAGGTATTTAGTTTTCTTTTGTTGGTTGTAATTTCTAGTTTCTAAAGCATTCTTGGAGTATTTGGAGCATTTATTTACAGAGGTTATTTGCTTGTTTTTGGCAATTTTTTCAGAATTGGGCTGTTTCATAGTGAAATCAGATCCATCTCCTCCCAAACGACTAAAAAATAATCCACAGTCATGTTAATCTGCAGACACAGAACAGCTTCATTGGAAAACGATTTGAAATGTTTTGCATTTTGCAGATATTTGCCATGCTTTCAGGCATTTGTCGCAGTCCTAATTATTTGCTTTTGTTTTCCAGATGAGAGCTGTCAAGGGATTTCATAAACGCCCTGGAAAGGTACAGTAGGCAAAACCTTTGCCAACAGATAATACAAACAAGATGGGAAAAGGAATCCAAAGAGACAACACTTTGTTTTTAATGAAAACATCTGCTTTCCATATGATGTTTGTGGGGGTAAAAAAAGCACATTAAAAAAGTATTGTGCAAATGTTCAGCTGGGCATAATTAGCATCCTAAAATGTAAAGTATTTAACACAGTGCAAAAGTCGAGAAGCTTTATTAGTGTATAACTTTATAATTGCTGTTGCAACTTAGCCAGTTATTCCCTAGATGCTCAGCATACTTAGCCTGTCACCTTCTGCTTTTCCTGTGCTGTGGCTCAATTTCCATAAAAAAACGATATTTTCTGTAGTTGTTGATTAGGTCTGAGGCAAGTAAGAAGAAAAAAAAAATCATATTCCCTGGAAGCGACCAGTTTTGTGTTACAATAATTGAGCTTTTACAGTTTTTTTGAATTCTGTTGGACTAAAACACATGGAAATAACTTAAAGTGAATCTAAAACATTAACAGCACACCATCTATGTCTAACCTCTAATGGGCTTTTTAGACTGAGTAAACATCAGCATTTACCTGTTCATATGCTTTCAATCAATCCTGTTTTACTATGAAGCGTTTATTTAGTGATGCTTTTTTCCCATTATTCTCCTGCATGCTTAATGTGGTGGAATGTTTTATTCTGCCTTCTGTGTCTCCATACAGATGGTGTTGTTTGAAAAAACCCAGTTCAGCGGCCAAGCATATGAGATTTACAGGGATATGGCAGATGCTTCGTCTCTGGAGCTCTCACCACTCATATCTCTGAGGGTTGTAAGGGGGTGGTAAGTGTATATATAAAACAAGAAGCTTCAGCTGAAAATGTACCATGAGATGTCGGTCTAATTAATGTCAACTGACTTTGTGAGGCTTAAGTCAGCAGTTAGAGGTTCCCACATGATTCATTTGGTGAAATATCAGAAGTTAGCCTCTCATCCTTGGTAACTGCAACATTTTCAAAGATCTCTCTATGAAGATTATAGCGTTTATTTTACAACTATATATCACTGATGCCTAAGGGCAAGGTAGTGGTAGTTGAAGGCTTGGGATTTTTCATAGGAATGCCGCAAATTACACACCAGAAGTATTGCGATTCCTAGTTAAAATCGTAGAAAATGTAAGCTATAGTTTAATTGTGATCAAAAATCTCACACAAATATTTAACCTTCTTATTAACTAACACAAGTTTTTTTTTACTATAACATTTTACAAGGTTAAAGCATACAGAGAAAGACATTTTGGTAGATTGGTCATTAAATTACCTGTTTTGATTGTCTGGAGTCCTGGTAACTTTATTATGAGCTTTACTCATCATCTCAAGGTTTTAATTTAATCTGTTCTAATAATTTAAGAGTTCTAGACATGATCTATTCTTATGGGTCCCTTAAGACTAGAACCCACCTGGGGAGCCTGTTTCCAAAAATTACTTTTCTAGTCTTATAAAGACAGCTACGTATTTCTGATAAAGCTACATTTGGTCAAATCTATAACAGTGAAAGAAATAGTTCTGTTATTTTTTTCCACAAATGTTCCTATTTTGTCCTAATTTATACTGATTAAAATGTTGCTGTGACAGTAGACTGTACCCGCACTGCAGAAAGCGGTCAATGTTTTCTGCAGTGCATCCAAATAATGTAGATTTCTGCTGCATGATCCTGTGCTACAAAAATAGCAAAACTTAATTTTGTACTTCATTTTATTTCTGCATCCTTGACCAACAACGAAATATGTAGATGCAAATATACTTGTTTTTGTTTCAGTTATAAAAATTCTGAAACTGGAAAATGGAAAGAAATTAATTTAAAAAGAACCGGGTTTCACCTTGTGTAATAAACACTAAGCCAAACTAAATCAACATTCTCTCATTTTAAATAAATATAAAGAGAATTACAAGCAATGTTATTTACATCACAGGTAGATATATACTTTCTCTGCCAAGGGTTGATTTTACACTTTAGTTGATTAAAATGTTATTCAGACATTTATGCATTAGCCTGTGAGATGCAAATAAAGTAAGCCAAGCTAAACTAATTAGATACTGACAGTAAGGCTGCCAATAATCATATTTGAACACAAGACAAACGAGTGACCATCCAGATAATTTTCAGTTAGTTAAAGCAACATGTTTACACCACACCACCATTCTTTATGTTTACATTTCTTCTATATAAGAAAAACTGTGGTCATATTACAGCTGGATCCTCTACGAGAAACCTGACTTTCAGGGTCGCACCATCGCCTTTGAAGAAGGAGGATTTGATTTAGAAAACATCTGGGCAGACCCTGGACTGCAAACAGAACCACAAAACAACCCGCCGGTTGTTATTGGTTCCATTCGACTTGCTGTCAGGGTGGGTGGATTCATTAACTTCACTTCATTTTCACCTTATTTTACTTTAAATAAACAGTTAAGTTTAGTCCAAATTCCAGAACTGGAAGGTAATTCTCTTTATCACTGATCGGCTTTTACTAGGAGGAGTTATTGCAGATGTTATGTTGGCTATTTTTGATAATTGCCATGTTTTCTTTCTCCCTCTTCTTTCTCTGTAGGATTATAGTATCCCTCATATTGATCTGTATACTGAACCAGAGGGCCAAGGCCGATTATCGTCTTACCATGATGACACTATAGAAACTGGATCATTTGGTATCCCGCTGAATACTGGTTCCATCCAAGTGCACTCTGGAGTGTGAGTATCAGCGTTTATGTTGCATCTGATTTTATTTGAGTTTGAATATCGTCAGTCTGCAACTGTGGCTCCAGATCTACAAGTGACGCTTTAAAATCTCTACAATGGCTCTTAATAGTGGCTGGAAATTATATAAAGAACCCACTAATGTAGTATAATAAAAAAAATACCAGAAATTAGAATCTTTAATGTGTTTTTTTTTATATTTAGTTAAATTTTCACATCAGAATATCTTTTATAAGAAAGTTAATTTGGTTTTCCTTATTTATGAAGCTGAAAAAAATTAACTGTTGTTTGTTTGAATTGTAAGATTTCCTAGATACCAAATATTTAACCAAAATAACAATTGTTTTTTCATCAAAAGGTAATATAATATTTGCAGCTCTAAATTACTTTTATTTCTTTGGACTCAGGGCAAAATGACTGTAAAGGCTGCAGACCTTCTTTAAAGCTGCAACTAAATATGAAGAGTTTCTTTCACTGTTATTTCAGTTTTATGGGATCTGTGTGGAAAATAAAAGATAACACTTAAACAGTCAATATTGTAATTTGCATTAGAACTTTGTGATATGCTTGGTTATATAAGCTTTTCTGAAGTGGCACTGAGCTTTAGAAAGATTAATTATGAACTAATGCTGCATTTATTCTGTGTTTCAAGGATTCACTTCACAAGTTGAAAAAGTGCATAACTGTTTTATTTTTTGTTTATTTTAACTTTTGCACATTTTATACAGTATGTAGTATGGTGTATAGTGTCAACCAGGCAAACCTAGCAGTCTAAATCAGAATTGGAACTAAATATTCAAGCTTTTGCAAACACTTAATTTGCATTTAATTACTGAGCTCCATCTTTTCCCTGAATGTTGTTTTTTTTAAGGTCCCGACAGGAAGAATCAGTGCATGTGTTCTGCAGGTTCAAATCTGACTTTGAAAAAATGAATTTTCCAAAAACACTGACCTTAAATATGGCACATTGGTGCAAGAGAGATGCAATGGCTCCAGCACTCAAAAATATAAATGTTTGGCTTTTAAAAGAGAAACTGGCTTTTAGCATCACAAATACTTGACAGTCAGCATAAGAGGCTTTCAAAAACACATTGTTGTGTTTTGATGTTTTCTTCTTGGAGATTATGTAGTTATAACCACTATCTTAGACTCATCTAAACTGAGCCAAAGCCTCAGTGATGTTTGGTAAACTCCACATTACCATTTGTGATTTTAACAGTGATCTTTTTTTTCACAACAATTCACTCAATTTGTTAACAAGGAGATGGTATTCAGTTGTTATTATGGAAAAAAACAAATATTTCTAAAAACTTGGTCGCTCCTTCCTTTACACTTTCCCTCACTGTACAGCGAGTCAAATCATTAGCAAATAATCATTTTTTTGTCATGTTTTCAGTTGTTTACACTTTTAATTATTACCTTGACTGTACAAATGTTAAGGTAGGTTGTTTTTAATAGTTTCTACATTCTAACAATCTTTTAAACAGGCAAGCTTTAGTGATACAGCAGTGACTTGCATATCATCCATGCTGATCTCTCTGTTCCAACAGTTTAAAGCTATTGAGAATCTGCAGTGGGAAAACACTTATGTAAAAGCTTTCTGTTAGTGTGAGCAATTAAAGCCGAGTTGAATTATAATTTCCAACAGTGAAAATGCCTCAAGGCTCATAAGAACAAAGAAATTGTGGTTAGAAGGATACAGTATGTGACGATCCTTTTTGCCCACACTTATGTTGGTTTATTTATTTGACTCAGACTTATTAGAGGTTCACTGAAGGGTAGAAATATTATCTGCTTTGAAAAATATGAAATAGGTTGAGCGATAATAATCATTCATTTTGTTTTCTTTGTTAGGATTTTTACTCTGTTGCAAGATGTAGAATGCTTGTCCTGCCATTACATGTCAGAAAAAGTGGAGAGGTGAAGACTAGATGAATAGTGAGAACCAGACAGAGGTGTTAACTTGGCAAAGCAAAGATTGTTTTTCCACTGGAGAAGTGTAGGGATTCAGGACATGTCTGCCCTCCCCCAGTAAGGCAATACATGGTATTAGACTTTGGTGCTTTACAGATGCTTTTTTTAGCTCTACATTCAGAAGAAGATGTTACTTTGGAAGTTGTTTGTCTATCCTCACAGATACAGACAAAGGGATAGGTGTCATATTTCATCCACACTGATAGTCCTAAAGATCTTCTCTAGCTGCTCCTTCTGTATATTTTTCTCTGCTGTGAAGACAACTGTGCAGCAGATGTGACTTGTTCCAGCCACATGGAATAAAGCTGCTCCCTTTACTTGTGTGTATTAGCAGAGGGAGGTTGGCATCGCCTCTTGGTATTACTTCTCCAGCAGTGGCTGAAAGGGATGGGTTTCTTTTTTCCTGCCAGAGACTCACACATGGCGATTGGTATGAGACATTGGTATTGTGCTCGAAATGCCAGACAAAGGGGGCATCAGAGACTGCCCATGCCAAAAACTACAGCATGCCATTCTGCTGATCTTATATTTTCTCAAGTTTGTATCACTTTTATCTGAAGAAGGTGCAAAATTAAACTTAAATGAATATTCCTGAGTAAACTTTCAGTTATCTGGATCATGACAACCATAAAGCAGTCTTAAATGGGAGGCAAACAGGTGGGTCTTTGGATGTGCCTAGGAAGATGGCGCTCCATCGTGTTTAAAAACATCAGTGCTCCAACTACAGATTTCCCTTGTGCAAGCTGTCAGAATTGATAAAGACTCCTGATAGGGTCCAAAGGTCTTTGGAAAAACTGAGCAAAAGTCCGACTGCTTCCGCTTTTAGATGTTTTGCTTAAACCTAAATAAAATGCCTGGTATAACTTTTATTGTTCTTTTTTTGAATACCGTTTACAGCAAAATGAGAAAGACCTTCAGTTTGTTTTAAATAAATACCCCTTGAACTTTTATGCATTTGATCACATTAGAGCCTCAAACTACAGTTAATTTTCAGAAGACCTTAGAGAGATATAAACTACTGAGCAACAATTGCTTAGTAGTTTTATTCAAAAAACGTAGCGCTCAGTCATAAAAGATGGAGAGCATCTGTGAACTCTGGATATGGACCAGACCACTGTAACACATGGATATTCTTTGACCTAAACCATTTCAATTATAGCTCCGGCTGTGTGTTTAGGGTTTTTCTCCTGCTGGAAGGTAAACATTCTTCCAGACTTAAGTTTTTTTTACATCCCCTTATGGATTTATGCCCAGGATTGTCCTGTTTGTAGTCACACTCACCTTCCCATCAGTTCTGTTTTGTAGTTTTGTTGTGCTGAAGATGCAGATCACCATACAATGATGCTGCCTCTACCACGGACATCCACCATCCACAGTATCAAATGTATGCTATAGTATATCACTTGCTAAGTGTTTGCCAAACTGCAAACATTATCTTATTAAGGTCATGTTTATTATTGGGAAAACAGGTTTTCATCTTCCCCATATCTTCACAATTGTGCACCACTTTATACCAGAATATCACAAAAAATCCCTTTAAAATGAACTGTTTGTGCCTTCAATGTGACAAATCTGATTGCTTCTGAAAAGTTACTGTAAGTATGGAAACCACGTGGTTTTACTTTCTGACGTGATAATGAGTTAAATGGTTGCTGTTTCTGCTTTTTTCTCTCAGGTGGTTGGTTTGTAGTGATCCAGGATTTGAAGGTATGATAGCTGTGTTGGAAAAAGGAGTGTATCCTATTCCCGAGGCTTGGGGCTTTACTTCACCATTTGTGGGATCTCTTAGACCACTAAAAATGGTATGTACTTGTGTATGCATTTTTAAATATAGATAACAGAGTCTGGATAAGAGATTCATTTGAAACTGGAAAAATAAACAGTAAATCTCTTTCAACTCTGAATTTCAACATGAACAGATGGAGGTTTCTCAAGTTCACAAACTTGCTAGCTGCAGTAATACTATTTTGGAATTTGTGGTGATTAGGAGTCATTGAACCTGTAAAACAATTAAACAAAAAAATAACACATGGCCTCTATTTGTTAAAAATGTTGCTTGCATTTGTTGTGCTGTTTGCATTTTTGAATACATTATATTAATCAGCAGTTGCTTGTATTGCTAATTATTATATTTGAGATTAAGTACAACATTTATCAAATCCAATTGGTTTTCTAACTGGGACATAAGGTTAAGTTAGTGCAATGTTATTCCCAAATATACCGTCTCTGCTTTGGAGAAAAATGGAACACAGCATGAGGAGGGGAATGTGCCTTCTTGGTTCACTAATGTTGGCTTTAGCTTCTATGGGGTGACTTTCAAAGCCTCCCTTTTGAGTAGCATCTTTTAAATGTTCTATTTTAATTACTACTATTCATGGGATGATGAGTATTGATAAGCAACTGGATAGGTTAGATTTCAAATTAACAGAGGGATCATAATCATCAGTGTTCTCTGTGCCAATTTAACTATGTGAAGCTAAGATCAGTGGACTTAAATAAATCATCTTGGCCATTTTACCTTATTAGCTTTGTGTTAAAGCTAATTTGCTTAGAGTTTAGCTTGTCCATAGTTAATTAAAATTGCTCCTTTTATCAAAGGATCCACCAAACACAGAAGCATTGGTATTTTTATCATCGTTTGAAAACAGTTACTCTTACTTAACTTATGACATTTACTATTTATGTAGCCCTTGAAAATTCATTAGTAATAAATGTTTCCATTTTCCCATTCCTTTTTTTCTAATTAGTTTATCCTGACGTTCTTTCTAATCTTTCTCTAATCAAAATAATTTTTAAAATAAATTTTAAATCAAATAAATTTTTGCAAGGCCATCCGTACTTAACTCCATTCGTCTTCCCATTAACTCTGCCCAGCATCGTGTTATGTTTTACAATTTTTTTTGGTGCATTCTGGTTGCTAGTTTTTCTCCAAGACTTTATTCAGGGATATCAGATCAAACATATGTACACAACTTTGAAAAACGTCTTTTAGGAGGTTTGGTAAAGCTCTAGTTTGGGTTGCATTAAGCTCCTTTAACATGCTTTAGATTATTTGTTGTTACCTGGTAAAATGTGGAACAGTTAAAGGGATATGAATACTTTGTTGGGGCACTCTATTTTTAGTCCACCTGTGTGATCCTGCTTATCTTTCCTTGAGTTACATCATCCAGTTGGACACAGGATCCTGAGTCACGAGGTGGAATAAAAAAAAGAAACATCTAAATTTCAATGCATGCTTGAAGACAAACCTTAAGCACATGACCTTTAAAAAGTAATCATCCAATTAAACTTTGTACTTTTTATATTGTGTAAGAGCATGGCAAGGCTAATGTCCTTTGCATCATCTTGCAACGTATTTGTTTTGTCTGGAGTTTATTATAAAATGTGGCTCTGCTACACTGTCAGTGACAACATGTTAAAGAAATGCATGGGAATATTATCTATAAGACGGTAATTAGCAGCCTGTTTTATTTTCTCTTGCATTTTGCTTTCCATGTAAATCAGCCTAGGTGTGTCCCTTTGTTCAAAGTATTTCGGCGTGACAGACAGTATGCATGAACACTCTTTCATTTTCTTTGTAAACCTGTAATGACTTTCTTAACCTTTATTTTTCAAACAACATAATTTGTATTATCTATTAGCTTTATAAAGTTTTATGACTTACAAATAATAACTAATTGTGGTGATGTTTATTTTCCAGGGTGGTTTTAAAGTGGAGAATCCAAATGAAGTTAAGGTATGGATTTCGTTTCTTGCTCTTAACTTGTCATTTGTTCTTAAAAAGTTATAAAAAAATCGCTTTGTTATTGAGATTTACATTTTTAGATTTAGATTCTGTGGGGATCTTATTTTGAGCAAATAAATAGTCACAATGTGGTGGAATTTCCAATGAACCCATTAAAAAAAATCTAATATTGCCAAAGCTAAGCGTCAGAGCATAAAAGCCTTGTTATCAAATTCATCCTGTGATGCTGTAGCTCAAAAACAGCAGAGAGTGAAAATAACATGTTGCTGAAATAAACTCGCACAAACTCATGTTTTATATCATCTTTGCTTTGTGTTGGAAAATTAAACCTATTGCAAATTCAAATTAGTGCTCGATTATGTTCATTGGTAAATTATTAGAATATTACATTTTAATTTGGTTCAAATAACAGCCATGGATTTTGTGGTCTTAAATACTCTGCCATTTTTTTGCAGGCTCTTGTGTATGAAAAACCTGAGTTTATGGGCTCCTGCTTGGAAATTGACAGTGACGTCTCAAGCTTTTGTGAGACAGAAGGAGGCTTCGCTGCAGACCCAGCAAACCTTGATATAATGGCACTGAAATCTGTGGGATCTATAAAGATTATCGGAGGATTGTGAGTTTTTCTTCTCTGACTTCTTCATCCTTACCTTGTGCAAGCTAGAACATAGTTGTTATTCTTGCAGCCTCAGCCTGAATACATTCAGTTTTTTTTAATTTGTTGGAACAATAATTTAAGTGTAGCTTGTTTCCTCTTACAGCTGGGTGGGCTACAGTCAGCCTGGGTTTGAGGGTCAGCAGCATATCCTGGAGGAAGGGGAGTACCTGGACTGCAGCGAATGGGGAGGCTCTGAGCTTCTGTCCCTACGACCAGTAATATCTGTGAGTCATGAACTGCACGCATTCCTTTGGCCTTTGTAGGACAAAAGCAGCTGAAAGCATGTCATGAATTGGAATGTGAGGGCTGGAATATGTATGAAAGTGAACAGGCAGATTTTTGTGGTTGAGACGGAGATATAAAGTTTTATACTCATGTTTAGGATATAAACTTTGCAATTGGAGCTCTAGGCAAAATTTTTTCTGGATTGCAAACGATTGGTCCAAGGGTAATGATCACATTCAAGTTTAGGCCAGTGCTACATACTGGTATCGTAGCATACCAAGGTTTAATGAGGAGCCAGAGAGAATAGTTGCATGTCTAATGTTTTTCTCGGCATTTTAAGTGTAGAGTAACGCAGCATGGAAATATCGCTTCACTTTCATTATAATAATGGTGTTTTGAAACTCAATTACAGACTGGCTACCAGAGCAGATAGCCTGACTACTTAAACAGCTAAAATCAGCTTTTTCGACTTTGAGCATTTAACTGTAAAAAGCCGAACTATAATGGTAAACTACATCAAAACTCATCCAGTGTTTTTTTTTTTTTAATTTAAAGAAGATGAATAAACTAAAAAATAAAATTTTAACAACATTAATAATAAGTACAAGAGCTTCAATTTTTCACTTCATTCATAATCTTAGTATTAAAAAATTTTGAACAAAGGCAGATGATGTAAAAATGAGGGAAATATTGATAGTTAGTTCTTTATTTATGAAACCAACAGCTGAAACATTGTCGCAAAACCAAAGGTAAAAATCCAAACCACACCTTTTCAGATTGGTTAACATTATCAACTGGATTTTATCTTTCTTCTCAGTAAACAATAAATTATACTATGATGGCCCATCCCTAATTTATTATCTTAAGTTGAAGTTATCTATTAATTATTATATTTTTCCTATTATAATCATGTACAGTAAATACATTTTTATATAATTGTAGCAACACTTTATAGTATTTATGCCTTTTTTAAATAAAGCATTTTCATCATAATGTTATATAATCCCGTATTGCTATTCTGATACGATGGTAATTCTATGTAAAATGATCGCACAATGAAAATGTTATTTTAGCTCCGTAAGCTTTCTGGTTGGCATTGAATTGCTGTTTTTAAATTAAGTCATTTACAGTAGTTTTAATTTCATGGGAAATTTGGTTGATAAACACTTAAGAAGTTATTGTTTGATAAATAGTAAGATACTTATAGAGTTTTTGTAAGTTTCTACTTCACGGTTTGTTAATAAAAACATTATGATGGGCTGTGAAATGTTAGTCTTTTTTTTTCCACAAAAAAGTGAACAATTGGACTGGGTAGAAAAAAATTGTATTAATTTATTATTTATCTTTACAGGATTTTCTATCTCCGCACCTGAAACTGTTCAGGGACGAAAACTTTGGCAAGCTTGGAGGGAACATGGACCTCATTGTGCCTGTTATTAACATGGATGAAACTCCCTGGGGCATGAAAACGCAGTCCATCGATGTCATTAGTGGAGTGTAAGTGACAATTGTTAACATCCCTGCAGTTTTCAACTTTTATCTAAGTGGCTGATAAAACAAGAAGATGTAAGCACACTCTAGTGGAGACGTACCATGATTCCTTAGCATACCTTTTGATTCTAGTAATGTGCATGTTTCCCTACCATTCAAGTACATAATTAGCTGAGAGTTCCTGCAAAACGCTGTGTTGTTTTACTGCCATTCTTCCTTGTTCGTGTGTAGACAGCAGAACTGCCACACCCAAGCAGACAGGTCAAGACAAATGCATGAATCCACTAATGTTTTTTAGTTTTTCACCCTGTGCTTGTTGATGTTGGAGCATGCCACCTCACACCCTGCTGCGGTGTGGGAGAATTGGGAAATTCAGTTAGACTATGTGTAGAGGAGGTGCATGGTTCTCTAAAAAAGAAATGCTTGTACTCACAAGCTCTTTTTAGACACGTTGCAAGAAAAAAATGACATGGATGTGGTATTTGTTTGTGGGTTCTATTTAAAGGTTTTTTTTTTATGTTGTGATCAGTTAAAAAAATGTGGAAGTAAACAAACTGAGAGAAAATAGAGATAATGAAATGCAGAACATGCAATGGAGACTGCTGCTTCCCAAGGGAGAAACTAACAAAACTGTTATTACTGTGGAGTGGAACATTGTGTCCTTTACAAGACAAAACTTACACAGCACTGAAATTCTTGCTGTGCTGCTAGTGTGCTATTAGACTACACCGCCTTGCTCGTGCTAACTGCTTGCCTGAGAGCCTCTGATTGGCTCTTAAGGATTTGAATTTGACTTGCCTTACATGCTATTAGTCTATAAAAGAAAGATATCATTTAACTCACACTTTCTTCCCTGTTTTTCCTTTCCTTTCTTTATTAAAGGATCCATTTAAAAACAGCAGGGTTTTCAGTGCTAATTTTAAAGATCACATTTTTTTAAAGTAATAAAAATGCTGAAATGCCATCACGTGAGAAGCTACTATTCATTTGGATTAAGGCCAAACATCTACGGCATTCAAAAGAACTGTGCGCCACTTGGAATCCTGTGGTGTTCTGTCTAATGAACTGTGGTCACGTCAAAGCCTTACCTGTCTTTCTTAATTAAATTAAAATGAATTAATCTTTTGTCAGAGAGATAATGCTCATTTTGTTTTGTTTGTTTGTTTTTGTCCTCAGCTGGGTTATATTTGAAGACATGGCCTTCTGTGGTGAGCCCTACATCCTGGAGAAAGGCCTGTATGGGAGCCCGGAGGACTGGGGTGCAGTGCAGCGCAAAGTTGGCTCAACTATGCCTGTCCTGCTGGTAAGAGCAGTGACTCACAGGAAAACCCTGAAATCTCATTTTATTTGCTTTGGTGGAAAAGTTGCCCAGTTACTCAGACGCTCCACCGAGTGTGTTGCTCTTTGACAGTTTGTTGCTAAAGCAGTCAGTGTTTTTGTTTGGACACAGCGGTTAGATGAGCATATTTGATGAGATTTCACTTCCCCAGTGCTGCTCATACCCTCAGCATGTGACCAGTCACAACACTCATACTTGTAACATAATCTCATAATAAGACAGAGCAGAGAAATCTCTGAGTTCTGAGACAAACTTCAGAAAAGAAGTTATTATCCTCAGGATTATGAGTCAGAAACATTTTAAGAAGGAATATGTGGCACGTTGAAGGGGAAAATCATAAGAATGATCAAGACAACAAAGATGACTCATACGAAAGCTGTTTTGGTTCTAAACAAGAGGATAAAGACGCACTGTTTAAGCAGTAAAATGTGACGCAGCAGCAAGAATCAAGTTAAAATAATACATTTATCTTAGATGCAAGACAAAAGTATTCTTCCTAAACCATTTCCTGACAGAAAAAAAACTAACAAATTTCTCCCATCCCCCCAAAAAAGAAAGATAATCAGACAAATCTGCATATTAAATTGTCTGGAAAAAGTAGCTTTAATCAAAACAAACAAAAATGAAAACAACAGGAAATTTAATATGACGAGTATTACAATATAAAGACTGCTTCATTAGAAAGAAGCCACCTTGAGTTAATTATGTTAAAGTATAAATAATTCCAGTCCATAAATAATCTAAGACACTGTTAGTTTGTGATATTCAAATCTATGCAAATATAGTTAAAAGGACTTATGTACACTGTTTAGGCTATCAAAGTATAAGTTTAAATGAATATGTCGTATGGGGACTGAGTTGAGTTACTAAGAACAAAGACAAGATCCTCAAACTGAGCTTATATAACACTGTTCATACTCATTATATAACAGAGCCTACTATATCACTTACTGCTTGCCTGTATTAACTGTATGAGAACGTCTAGCTCTAGCTTATGCTAACTACTTAGAAGGTCAAATGCTAATGTTACCATAAGTGAAAAAACTCCTTCCTAACAACTGTTATTACAAATTTACACTTTTAATAAATGCAAAAGTGTTAAGTTGATGGGAAAAATAACAAACTGTTCAAAACAAAACCCTGAAAACTTTGGATTTCATTAGGCTCAACCTCCAAAGTCACTGCAATCTACAACTTAAAGCGCATTTCACCCAGTCTGTATTTGTGTTTTCAAATCTTTTCACAGATGGGCCTAATATTAAAATACCATGATAAATCTTAAATAGTTTTGATAAAAACTAAGGATTGTTAAATCCAGTTCTTCAGAGCCAGTGTTCAGTGTTTTAAATGTGTTCTGAGTCAAAAAGACCAGAACTAGACAAATATTTTATTTGGTTGTTCCAGTACAAACTGACAACAACCTAGGAAGGAAAGCAGGCATTTCATTCATTTGGTTTTAGGTGGGATACATCTAAAATATGCAGGACCTGGCTTTCTAATAGTCAAGATGAACTTAAAATTATTCGATTACCTTGTTTAAAACTTCTAACAATTTTATCCCTGACCTGTCAACTGTGTTTCTTGGTCGTCATGGTGATTTTTTTTCACTAATTTCCTCCAATACATATCTGAGGCCTTCGCAAGATATATGAATTTAAACAGTAAATGCATTAGACACAATTTGACTCTGTTCCTAATGAGATGATTACTGAAAGCAATCCGATGGAATAGATTAGGATTAGACTAGGATTAGAATTGAAAAATAAATGCACAAATTATTCTCTTTCCACCTTATCTGTGCTACTTTATGTTGGAACACATAAAATATCACAGAAATAAATGTTTATTGATGCAACACAAACCTGCAACTCTGAACTTTTATTTACAAGGACTAACTATTCTGACAAATTTTAAATAAAATTGTTGTTATTTTTTGTTTTTTTAAATCTCTGCTATAATTGATCCAATTATAGACCCTGAACTTATCAACCTCTGACTCAGTCCAAGAATTTTTTTTTCTTTTGAAGTAAATAAATAAAAAGCCGACGGTTATTACTGGCTTTGAATAATTTCACAGATATTCACATAAAGTGAGACATATCTCAGCCTTACAGGGCACTTCTATTTGGTCAGCAAACCCTGACCAGTCTTTTGGCTCTGTTCTACAAACTGTTAGGCACATGCTTTATTCATAAACCGGTTTGAGAAATCTTATTAAAACGCAATACCTCGTTGCTCTCTCTAAGGCTAACTGATAATAAAGCTGATTTTGAGACTATGCAAAACGTCCCAAAGACACAGAGACCAACTAATTCCTTACAAGAATTTCTATTTACACATCAATTCTGTATCAATTCAGCTCAAACTGGCTGGTAAAAGCGTTTAATAATTTTTGGCTCTGATTAAAAAAAATATATGGTACTCTTATTTTAATTACAATGTTCTTATGCTGTTTATTCTTATTGTAATCTTTTTTTTTTTTTTTTATTTTCAGGATAACTTTGAAAACACTACCAAGTTTAAGGTAGGCCCTGAGGAAAAATTTAAAATGGGTGGGATTTTTGTCCATCTGATGTGATGATGATTATTATTTTGTTTTGTGTCCCTCAGGTGCAGCTTTTCTCAGATCCTGGTTTCCAGGGCTCCGTCCTTGTCCTAGAAGACAGTACAAACTGCCTGCAGGATGGTTTTTCAGTGGGTTCCTGCAAGGTCATGGCAGGGAGGTGAGCGATGCCGCACACTGTGGAAAAAACCACATAGTACTGATACTGTTTTTGAGTTATGACACAGGTTAAATCAGTAGTGCTTAAGCACACTTTGCGACAAGCTTTGAAAATTGGAGCTTAAACGTAGATGACCTTGTGTGATCTACAGCAGCTGTTCTAGCTGAACAGAAAGATGTTTCATACTGCTATAGCTCTACTTTCCAGAAAATATCCAGATAATATTTCTTGTTTTTGTTTGTTTTTGTTTAATCAGTAACGGTACAAAAAAAATGTAAAAAAAATTAAATAAATAAACAAGAAAACTTTATGACTTGTTTTTAATTCTACTTCTTATTTTTCCCTTTGAATTATCCATGTTCATGCAAACGGCCCTCAGCTGGGTGGCGTTTGAAGGGAAGGACTTCACAGGAAAGATGTATGTTTTAGAAGAAGGAAGCTACCCAGATCTGAGGGCGATGGGCTGTGTTGGTGGGAGCTCATCAATCCTCTCACTGCAGACTGTTGGCTTTGTGAGTCTTATTTTTTATTTTATTTTTGCTTCTAACGCTATATTGCCCACCCCCTTCATTCTGGTTACTTATCCTTTAAATGGTGAAATCTTTAAAATATCGCAGGTATTTTTCATAAATCAGTGTGTAAAAGGTAAAGTCACTAAGATGCAATCAATTAGAAGTTACGGGTTAGCTTTTTAAAACATACAGTGTTATGATTTAATTGTTTTTAATTGATTATGAGGCATCAATCGATGAAAATCTATCTTATCCGACTGCCTTAACTGTTATATCTAAGGCAGATTTGAACCAGGATTTTAAAAAACAAAATGCATTTCAAACATTAACATGCTTTTTTGTAGCACCAACAAGGCAAAAACAACTTTAATGTAGTTATGTAACCCCCAACACACTGATTTACATATTTATTAATTAAGAAGAACCAAGAAAAAACAGATTTAAATTGCAAAGTGTTTCCAGCTGAAACATATTTATGTTACATTAGAACAGATAATCGAAGCGGTCTTTGTTCATACAAAAGCTGCTATCCAGTAATGAATAAGACACCAGCATCAATTTGAAAAATAAGACGTCTTTACTAGTTTCCAGACAGCCTGTTTCTAAGAAGCACAGAGGTCTGAGTGTAGTTGGTTTCCAGGGCAACTTCTGAAATGACTCTTATTTCAAACTGCGTGACCTGCAGTTTTCCGAGTTTGTTAATGCTCTTTCTGGCTTTCTTGGCAGGAGTTTTCTCTGCCATCCATCACTCTCTTCGAGCGTTGCGGTTTGCGGGGGAAGAGGGTGCTTCTCACAGAAGGATCAGTCAACCTTCAGCTGGCTGGAGGCTGTGGGCGAGTCCAGTCTGTGCTGGTGGAAGGGGGCATGTAAGTACATTCCATCTTGTGCTATTAATGCACACACACATGTGTATATATATATATATATATATATATATATATTTATTTATATATGCATATGTATATATAAAGTTAAATAGATGCATAAGAATAGAAGAATAGCTTTATAGCATTCCTATAAGCCTATTTTTGTCCCCCACTCAACCATCACAACAAAAAAACAGACGTTACGTTAAATGTTCCCTTTCTTGACTCTGATTTGTACTTGATAGGTGAAACCAGAATAATGTCATCATTTTTCCCTGTTTACTCAGTAAAACTAGTTAGGATCCTCTACACTTTGGTTCTTCTAGCATATCAACCACAGGTATGAATTTTGATTTACAAATCTGATCAAAAGGTTAAGAACATACAGTTCGATCTGAAAGCCTGGGCCAACAACCCTTTGGCTGTATAATATCAAAGTTGGTCGGTAGGACTTCAAAGAAATGTCTAAATTAAAGGGGCATAGACATGTATATGCCAATACAAAAAAGACCAAAAAACCATTTGATCATGATAAAATGAGGTAATATACACATAGCGTCCATCCTGTCCTTTTCATAGTTGAGCTTAAATAAAAATCCTTCCCGGCGTTTGATCAGCAGACATAAACTGCCGTGTGCGCCATCTGCTGGACCTTCGCGAAGCTAGATGGAAACAATTAACGCAATAACTTAATAGAGGCAGAGTGTCTCGTGGTCCAAAATAAACCAATAGTAATAAAAAAATAAATAAAATGAACTACAGCAACTAGTGAATCCTCTTCAGGTCCTCCTACCAGAACATCCGTCTGTCTGTCTGTCTGTACTAAAAACAGGTTTGCTTTTACTACCAACAGTATTAATAGGTACCTATACTCACATATCCATCAACTCCTCAGCGACATCTGGATGCTTTAGTTCCTGCTTCAGTAAACTCCAATGTTCATCCAAGCACCTCCAGTCTTATCCTACTGGAATAAAAAAAAATTTTATTTGTTCTTTAATACTGCTTTTTAACACTAAAACAGTGACTTTTCTGAATTATTTTCACAACTTTGTGGGAAGTTTCTGACTTCCTTGTTTACCACCTGAATTCATGCATAATATCAGATCTCCGGTCATACAAGATTGTAAATATACCAGGAAGCTTTAATTTACTAACAAATTTGCCAAAAAATAAAGCATAAAAGAAAGATTATACACCAAGTGGACGTGGTATTCTTGCACAAAAATTGTATATGTAAACAAGGATGAGTTCCTGGCTATTAATTAGAAAAAGTCGTGTAACAAGACTCTGCCCCTTTAAAGTCTACTGGAGCTGTTTTTATTGTATGTTATGTTGTTTTTCTAATGGACTCATTAGTTATGTTACAACATCTTAGCAACAGACAGTCTCTGACTGGATCAGTTTTGCTGGTGAGCTACTTAAAGCTGCCCTTTTAGTATTCATCTGTTGCTTAAGGGTCAAACATAATATTTCAACCATGCTCATGATGAGTCGTTAAGATCTAGTTTAGGTAAGTCAGCTACCTAGAAACATGCAATACTTCCAGTATTTTAGATTTCTCCTTTCCAGTCTTTTAATATTCTATTCTAAAAGATAAAAGGATTTTGAAGCGTAAAGATCTGGTTGAATAGACATGGCACGACTTTGCAGAATGTAAGGCAGGTAGCCACCTGTTATCACACAGTGACTGACAGGTTCATGCATGAGTAGGTTTCTGCTGCAGATCAGACCCACTGTGCTGTCAAAGTAGATTATTCTACCATGGAAGGCATAAAACAGAGAGATGTTTTTTATTTATAAAAGACAAAATGAAAAAAAATCCATGTTCAGTCTGATAAGTCTTAAAAAAAGCAGTTCTGAATGGATCATTCTTGATGGTTTTGAAGCTTTTTGCTCTCCGTGCTGATTAGTTGTATGACAAACCACAGCTTGAGGGTTATATTTACAAGACAAACAAAGAAAAGAACCTAAAAATAAATGCCTGGGTTTTTTTTAGATATGCTTTCAAAGAGAATCTCAAAGTCTTTTTTATTGTGACGAATAGAGAACATATGCTATTTTGGTGAATTACTGTTGTGAATTGACATTTGGAGTTGTTTATCAGGTTTTATATTCAGAGTGCTGCCTCAGCACATCTCATAGTACACCGCTGACATGTAGATCAGTGATGGAAACCTGCTGCTGATGTGTCACATTCAGACTGTAGGCGTGAATCCTGCTGAGGAAATAAAGGTCTCACAGTTTGGCAGAGCGTGTGGAGTGGCACATTCCCAAAGCAGTGCAGACAAGACAGGAAATATACTCTAAAAGCAAAATCAGACATCACCTTAGGTCTTTTTTAGATGCACCAATGTATGAACCAGGGGTTGCAGGTTAATCCATGAAATGAATAGAAGCAAAGAACACCAGTAATTTTCAGTGTGTAAACACAGATGAATGTACAGTGCTGCAGTTTTTTTAGGCGTCATAAAAATCTTATTAACTCACTTCAAAGGATCTGCAGCCCATTCTCTTTTTTTCTTTTAGATAAAAATTAGATAAGCAGATCTTTAAATGCATGTCTACGCAGGACATATGAGAAGAAAAAATGATAACCTTCAGTTTGGAGTGACTTTTATTCATTTTGGTTTACTAAAATCATAGAAAATTTCACGTGTGTATCTGATCTTTCTCTTTATTATATCAGGTGGGTACTATATGAGGGAGTCAACTATCGAGGTGCCCAGATTTTTTTGAAACCTGGAGAGGTTCCTGACTGGCAGAAGCTCAGCAGCTGGCAGAAAATTGGATCTCTGCGCCCCCTCCTGCAGGTTTGCTCCTAGTGTGTCATACTGTACCTTGATAGTTCAAAGCTTATGTTGAAAATAGGCAGCACAGATAGATGTATGCCTGACCCATCTGTATACATTCTATTTACTGGTTCATCAATCAATTTTCCATTGTTATAACTTACAATGGAACAAATACTGTAAATCTGTTTTTTTTTTTTTCATTGAAGGTATCAAGACTATATCAATTATAACTATAACTGATCTAAGACTTCTATCCAGGAACCAGCAGCACATTTTGTTTTCTTTTTTTTATGTTGTTCTGCTAAAAAGAACATGGCCTCAAAGAAAGGCAGACATCAGTATTGAGAAAAAACCTGAATGGTGCATCAACATGATCGGTTGCAACCCTTTTTTTTTCTAAAAAACTGAATCAGAAAACAAGAACACTTCTAATCCTATAATAAATGTTATTTAACCACCTAAAGGCCTTTTCACTACTTAAATGACTTCTCTTGTTTGTGCCTGTGTGCAGAGGCAAGTGTATTTCCGTTTAAGAAACAGGCGGACGAGACTAATGATGTCAGTGACCGGTGATTTAGATGAAATCAAACTGCTGCGGATACAAGAAGCTGAAGAGACAGATGGGATGGAGCAGATATGGTCCTACCAGAATGGCCATTTACACTGCAAGGTACATACTGTATGCCAATATACTGTAATGTTAAAGACCACAGGGTTCGTAGACAATCTTAAAGAAATTAGAATGTATTATTTTTTTTATCAGATTATTTAGTATTAAATGAATTCTCTTTGAAGCTGGAATATTGTCCTTTTATTTTGGCTCGTGGATATAAGATGTCAGTGAAATGTCATCCATCCATTCATTAGGCTTTAAAACCTGAGCTCAAGAAAAAAAAAGTATTTAAAACAATGAATAAGATGTTTGACTCTGAAAACGAGTTTAATTTGGTTAAGAAAAATGTGCGGGACATCTGAGATTAGGAGAGTCTTATTTTATATATGAAAAGAACGTAAAGGTAAGATCTAAAGCTAAAACCCAAATGAAGCCACCGCCTTAGATTGTATGAACCCATATTTAGTATAAAAAGGGAATAAACTGATGTTTCATCTGATATGATATGCTCAAAAAATGAGTGAAAGTACAGTGGAAAAAAAAAGTCTGCAATCTCCTTATTCTAAGTAGTTTTAAAATCAAACACAAACTAAATATTTTAATTAGGTTATTCAACTATACTTTGTTTATTTCAATTCATTTTATTTATTAAGCCCCAGTTCACTTCATATCACCTCAAGGCATTTTACAGAGCAAATTCAATTAGTTATAGAAAAACGAAAAGATTTCTTGGCATTAAACTTTTTCTACTTGCTGAATAAAGCTGATTTAGGAAAAATGTTTTCATTTTCATAACTTCCCAATAACTGTCTCGCTTATTGGCATAGTTTAATAAAGAAACCAAATAAAGACTGTTGCCTCTCCTTCTCATTTTTAACCTGTGTTCAGTTCTTGGAGGAGTGCTTTCTGTGTCCAAGTGGTAGCGTAATAATTGCTGGAAGCCGACTGGGTCTTACTGAGGAGCTCGACAACCAAATCCCCCTCTGGAGTATCACCCCTGAGGGCTTCATTCGCTACGGTCTAACCGCTGACCTCGTTCTGGACATCAAAGGTAAGCCTCCCTTATGTGACTAAAGATGACATCTAAAAAATCAAATATCACTGCTGGAGATTGTTTTACACAAAGTCACTTTAATAAAGTATTCATACTCTTTTTACACGTTACAATTAACCATTTCAATGCATTTTGATGATAAATTATGTGATAAACTAACAGAAAGTCGTGCATAACTATGAACATTAACAAAACAAGATTTTGAAAGGCATTTCATACTTAAAAGGACATTAAATTACACATAGCTGTAGTGTAAAAGCATCAGAGGCTTGTTGGAGCAGATTAGCTGACATATAGGAACAGATATTAAAGCCACAAACCTCAAACACCTCATATTTAGTAAATGTTATAGATAATCAGTCACAACTGCACACATGGTTGTCTAACCTAAGTTTGCAGGCCAGGCAACAGAGCCTTAATCTAAGAACTCAATTCTGGTAATGAAAACAGGGAAAAAGAAAGGCACTGCTGAAGTAAAACCTAAAGTCACATTTTTAGTTTTTGCCACAAACCATATAGAGGACACAGCAGACAATCAAAACGTGCAGTAAAAAACTAAAGCTAACACATCACATTAACCTGAACTCACTATCCCTGCAGAAAAACATGGTGTTAACAGCATCATGCTGGAAGAGGGAAACTGCTGAGAGCTGATGGAGAAAATTAATTGAGCTTTCCACTGGTGTAAAATCCACAATGCGTTCAAAAGCTTCTGAAACACAACCCAAACTCTGAGGTCCACCATTGTTGCCAGGCGAGGTCTATGTTAGCTGGCATCTGCGAACACACGACGCAGCTGGTTTATTATTCAAATATTTCAGCTTTAGGAGCAGGTTTTAAATGTCTTCAATTTGGCCGCCGCTTTGTTTGGATCAGACCGTTTATCCAAACAAGAACCTTACTGAATAAACCCAAACCTCGTCTGTATAAGAGCCTCAATCTTATTTGAATGGAGTTTCAACTACTCTGCAAATTCTGCATAAGATTGACTTCCCCGGGCTAAATATATTAAATATTCACACTTCATCATCACCCTCTTTCTACATAATGTTAGCCTAATTAGTGTTGATGCACAACATCAAATTTCCAAAAGATACATTGTTTTCATTTGTAGGACAGCTTAAGAGTGAGAAGCTTTAATTTGCCATCACATTTCGTTTCATATTGAGACCTTAGTGCATCTATTGGTCTCCAGAATTAAATTAAGAATATATTCCTTGATGCTCTCTGTCCCATTATAATTTCCTCTGGGATAGATTATTAGATTTTTGGAGACCAGACACCACATTGCTCCCCACCCCCCTCAAAAAGCTGTCGATTAGTGACACCTTGTGGATTAAATACTGAAACTTTAAAGTATTCAGAGCACTAACATGAACTGTGAGTTTTACCTAAACATGAGTATCAATACATGTCATATTCCATCAATTAGATAATGCATTTCAGACATGTTTGACATAAAGTCTGAAAACAATTCATCAGGTATTTCAAAACATTTCAATAAGCCTACATTTCTGAATCAGATATCTTTTGTAAATTGCTCTGATTTAATAGCGCACCTTTAATTTAGCATTTTTATTAGAAAAACGATGATAAACGACAGTAAACGCTTGAAAATTACAGTCTGTAATTAATAGAAGTTTCATCTAAAGAATTACTGAAATTAATTTTGTGAATATGAATGTATAGTGCAATTTATTTTAAAGCAGCCCTTTAAAATTCAAAATGAATTTTAATGAAGTAAATAATTTGAAGCATGTACTCATCTTAATTTGCGGTTATTACATCTCTTACATTTTAACACTTTATAAGCCTATGCTGTTTGAAATGCAAATAATGATCTGAGCACAAAACCCTCTTTTATATTTTAGGTGGACAACATTACGATAAAAACCAAGTGATTCTGAACCCTCTTGACCCAAATAAACTACAGCAGAGGTGGGATGTGGAGATCATTTAAATGGATTCGCTGGAACTTTTCCTCATTATTCAGGAGAACTTTTGGAAGCTTAAAGGAAGAGTTTTGGCTGCAGGGCTGTGCAACCTTTTGATGAAGAGGTCAACCTGGAGAGTTAATTTTCTAAGAATGGATTATTACCAACTGAACATAGAAACTGTGGAAACTTGGAAATATTTTACATTTTAAACCTGCAGTTATGTTTAATGATTTTTTTTTTAAAATTGGATTATTCCGTTTCTACCTGATAAGTTAAACAGTGTTATCACTTCCTGTCTATTCTAAGTGTCATTTTGCAGTGCAATGCCGTACATTCCAGCTGCATTGAATAAAAGCAATATGTAATACAAAAATGACTTCTTTCTTTTTGTTTTACTGGAATTATTAAAAAAAAAGTTGTAAAATTTGTTTTTTTAAATTACATTGCATATGTTCAACTGTTTACCATAGTTATTCTTTACATTGTTTATTTTTTTTCCTGTTCTTGAAAAGATGTCTTCTATGAATAAAATGCAACACAGGGTATATTGATGTGTCATTGCAGCACAAAACAAAGCAAACAAATTTAAATCCTTTACTGAAAAACCTTTTGAAGTTTCCTACAAAGAAACAGATACATCATAATTGTACAAATCCAGTCCAGTGCAGAAATTGAGATGCTGTCAGACATATTTTGGCTTTCCCATTTTTTTAAATAAAATTACAACTTATAGTCTTCTGCACAAAACCTTTTACTATTTAGAATCAACTGTCTGCGGTTGTCAAGTGTAGCAGTGATAAAAGGTCAAAGAAGTGCATGAGGGATTCTCTTGTCAATTTCCTCAATCATCTTTCTTCAATGTTGTGATGTTTCTTGCACATTTTGCTCAGACTCTGCAGCATCTATGACCTCATCATCTTCAGCAACTTTAACTACAGTCTTCCCCCTCGCATGGCCCTGCTCCAACTTCTGGAAAGCTTGAGGCACCTGAGTGAATGGAAACTGTGCCTCCACAACTGGCAGAATCTGCAACAAATCAGCAGAAAAAAAAACATCCTGTTGAAAAATCAATAGTTGTGAAAGCTTCTCAGGGAAATCTCTCTAACATCAGAATCAGAATTTAGGTTTATTGCCATTGTTAGTGAAGGAGCTCACAAACTAGGAATTTTTTATGGTACAGTCGTGCAACATAAAACAGATAATGAACATATAATGAAACATATAACAAACATATAATGAAACATATAACATTATAACATCTAGGGTTCTAAGTTTATACTGAAGTTCTTCTGTTTAATTCTGACCGTCAAAGATTGAATTCAGCAAAAAAACACAAATAAAACAGCCGTTTCTCTCCCCTCCTACAGAACATGCCTGCAACTGCAGTGAAAGACTCTGGATATGAGATCAGATAGTGTAAATTGTATTTTTTAGTGCTCCATGATTTGCAGTTTCCTTGGGCTATAAATGTGACATGACATTTTTTTAAACCACTCTCCAAAATAGGAAAGACAATAGACCACATATTCAGCTAATGGTTATAAAAAGACCAGATAGTCATGTAGTTCAGCACAGATATGACTGATTTAAAACAACATTTATGTGAATAAATGTGCTCCTGATAGAGAATCAGACGGTTACTTCTACCATGTAGAAGATTAATGTTGTTTTAAGTGTTTTTCTCAAAAAAGAAAATTTGAAAAGGAGTTGTATACCTCTTAATGTTACCGTTACTATAATCATCAACCTGTTAGTCCTGTTATTTACACCACATATCTTTGGTGATGAAATCTTCATTTTTCCATTTAGATATTCTGCTCTACTAGGATTGCACTCTGAAAATAAAATGGAGAAAGTTACAACAACTTTATTGAATATAAAAAGGTGAAATCTGCCAACCCAAGAACCTTGAAATTAGGAAGGTTATCGTTGCTCTTTATTGCTTTATCCATGTTTTCCAGACTGTATATCAACCCTCTGATGAGCTGCAACACTTTCTGGTTGGAAGGCTGAACTTTATCTCCCTCCAAACACTAATAGATTCAGTTCACTACTTTTGCTTAATTACTACAAAAAGAAAGAAAAAATCAACATTACGTTTAGTCAGAAAAAATATGCTGAACCAATTCAAACTTTAGAGCTAAATCTGATAAATGTAAAACTAATCCATATTAGACAACTGCAGTTGTGAGAAACAAGGCTGAGGAATGAACCCCCACCCCACACACACACATACACACACACACCCACACACACACACAGAGGCAGAAGGGCTTGGAAGGCTAAAGAAAATGTCAGAAATGTAATATTATATAACAGCTGGAGGGATTAGGGTCATAAAGAACCCACCAGCCAGAAGACACTATTTGCATCGCAACCAGGTGTTTGGGAGGGAAATAATCTATTTTCAAATATATTTTTGTATATTTTTCCTAACTGAAACCAGGGCTAAGATTCACTCTTTTGGCACAAAACACTTCAGATTGTTGTCTTGTGAAACAAAAGCTGAAATGTGTGAAAAGCTCCTCATACCTTCCATTAGTGGATCTGTGATGCTCCAAGTCTGTTTTTCAAAGACCATTTGACAGACTTTTGTTGTATAATGTTCCTTTTTCTAAAAATAAATAAATAATAATAAGACAAACTGAACAAACGTGGCCCATGTTCTACACAAAACCTGTGTGGGGAGCTGAAGAGGACATGGAGAATCTGGGGAATGGAAGCAATTCATTGTCAAAAGCTCTTTATCTGGAAGCTCCAACCTTGTGAAATAATCTATGGGGCACAAAGGTTTTTTTATGATCCAATAACTGCTTGATTGGATTTTTAGCCAAAAAAAACTTCCAAATAAACTCGAAATTTGAGGTTGGATTTTTCTATATTTCTAATATTTTCAAGGTTTTTGTATCACAATAAACATTTATCTTTTTGTTAATCAGTTGTATAGGAAACAGTTAAATCTTTATCTCACTGACAACATTTTACTTTAACAAAATAAGGTGATAAACATATTTTTATGCAAAATTAGAACACATTTATCTACAGTAATGTAGATAATTTCAGCCTGAAAATAAAAATATAAGATCCTAATAATCTGTGCTTTCATAATGCCAAATGTGAGAGAGGGGCTAAGAATGTGATGAGACTGGACAATCCTCTGCTAGCCCCACAACAGGCAGCTCAGCTTGTTATTCTGGTCAGCAGCTCTTGTCATTAACAATGAATGAATGGAGGGTGCAGTGGCGTCATTACTAACCAGAGAGTGGGTGTGAATGTGTGTGTGTGTGTGTGTGTGTGTGCTTCCCGCCACTAATCAGAACATGCTGTAAGCCCCCCAGGACAAAAGGACAGAGGGTCCACACGCCTCGGCAAACGGCTGCTCAGCAATGTTTTAAAATCCATTCACAGCTTCCTGGCGCCCGACTCGCACCGCCCCAGAGGTGCACATCACTGCACTGCAAGCTAACCCAAGCGAAGCACTGCGGGAGTTTTGATTCTCGCTCATTTACAAAGCTACGGGGAAGAGTTGAACACAGGCATGTAGAGAATCCCTGGCATGTTCATTATTTCTGCACTGCATGATCTCCAGCGCAGCATGAGGTCCACAGTCAGGCTGTGACTGTTGTGCAAATCAGACAATTTCTGTCTCTGCTGTTCTGTCAGCACCAACGGCTCTGAATGTCAACTTTGCATGATATGAATATTAAAGCAGCACTGAGGCAGTACCTTCCCTGCATCCACCAGCCGGCTGACTTCATCCAAGGTGGGCCCATCGGGAGCATAAAATGCCCACCTGTAGAAGACTCCCGCGGACGTTATATTCTAGGAGGCAAACAGAAGGAAGGCAAAATAAGAAAGGCACACAATCAGGATAAATAGCAGAACACAACAGACAGAAAAGATTTGTTCAAAACAGAGAGAAAAATGACGGATTCTTAACCAGATTGTAGTATAGACTGACTAATCTATTCTCATGTCTTTATGCTTCGATCAAAAGCATTTTATTCTAGGTCTGGATTTATGATTAATTTACTGTCTTGTTGGACACTGAACACCCCCTCAATGATTAATGGACACTCATTAATCGTCCCATTAATGAGCCTTTCAGTTTCTATGGACTGCTGTGTGTTGGGATGTTTGCAGATTTTCCAATCATCTTGGAATGGACTGATTTATAAAATAAAAGCTTGTAAACTATCTTATAACCTGCTTTAAATGTCTCCCATACACAGTATCCCATTTTCTTGTTTCCTGTTTAAAAGCATCTTCATAACGTGCTTTCAGTTATGCTCCAATAATATGGAATAAAATATCAAAACTCAAAAATGCTTCAACCTTTACAGTGGCCTTTGACTCCGCTTTTAACTCTGTTTTCTTTTTGAATGAGTCATTTTATATTCATTTTTCCTTTTTATAATCACCCGGTTTTAATTATTATTTTTCATTCCCTTTAATTATTCATGTTATCTTTATGCCACAGCAATGTACTCTTCCATCATGTATAGCACTTGGAATCGAACTGTGTTGCTACTGTAATGTTCTACATAAACGAACTTCTCCAAACTTTCACTATTCCTCTGTAACAAACTTCTATGGCCTCATCAGAACAGCTGGGTTTATGCAGAGATTAAAACAAACTGCTAAAGACAATCTGTTGCACTGGATCTTATTTAGCAACATAAAAGTATGGAGGACTCGACACACAGAATCTCAAAATTTGATTCGTCCAAAAACGTATTACTTTTATCAAGAATGTGATGCATTAAAATTTCATTGAGGTTTAGATTTGTCACATAAAACGGTTTTGAAGGTGCATAGAGGTTTCTAAAGCACCATACTGTAATCTTATTAATAGATATTTAAGGAGTTTATCCTAATTTTTAACACCTGTTTGAGATTTACAGAGGCAACAGACTCTGACCACCTATGATCTGCATCATCTTCTTGTTTTCATTCCTTCATCCTCCAACATTGAACTGAATTTATTATTATTAGAAGCCCTTTGTATGACTTTATGACAAGCTGAGGAGGTCGATAACATTCGGAGTCAGAGTAGTTGGGGCAGCAACCCATCTGAAAGCTGCAGGATCCCTACAACCTAAAGGCAGGAACAGAGGTAGTGCATAGTTACAATTACTTGGGTAACTTTGGGGGAAAAAAAGAAATTTCAGAAGATGTTTTAGAGCATTGAACATTTTATTTAACTTGAGTAAAAAGATTTTAAAGTAAGGCAAGGTAACTTTATTTATATAGGACCTTTCAGCAAAAGACAATTCAAAGTGTTTTTACAAGAAAATTAAAAACATCATCATTAATCAAGCAGATTAAAAATAAGAAAATTATATTTTTTTTTAAACAGTGAATGAATTTAGAACATTTTAGAATAGGCAATGTCAAATAAGAAGGTTTTTAACCTTGTTTTAAATAATCTTAAGGGAGGGGAGGTCTTACAATGAGCGGGGCGCTTATTGCGGAGTGTTAGAGCATAAAAACTAAAAGCTACTTCACCATGTTTAGTGGTAACTCTTGCAATAGTTTTGTTTGTTTTGTTTTTTTACGACACTAGTGGCTCATTTTTTCAGGCTGACAGGAAAGGCGGTTTGAGAGAGGGGGAGAGACATGCGGGAAATAGTTAATAGATTTAATTCTGATGATCTTAAAGGTCTGAGTGCTATATATGGTTGAGGAAGATCGGAAATCTAGTCTGGGTTTCTATTATGAAGTGCTTTGTAAACTGTTAAGGAGATTTTAAATTTTAAGTATCAATTCTCTTACTTGAATCAAATTTCTGGCGATTCATTGTGAGTAACTTCACTTAATAAAAACAAGCTTGTTATAAACAAATATGCAACACTAAGATACACACTTTCTTCTTTTTGGTATTGAAGGCTTATCGAATAAAGCTTTTTCTTCCATCTGCCGAGTCTGCCCTGTCATTTGCTTGTTATGATCATGGGTAGCAAGTAGATCTGTTACTCATTACTCATCACTCATAGCCTATTTACCAAATACTTTTTTACTCTTACTTGAGTCATTTCTTAAAAGGCTACTTCTTACTTTTACTTAAGTAAAAATATGATGAAGTAAAGCTACTCTTACTTAAATAAAATTTTTGGATACTTTCCCCACCTCTGGGCAGGAATTGAACTGAACTGCAAACAAATGCCTACAAATGCAATGTACCAATTGAACACTAGAGGGCTCCGTTGTGCTATAATCCATTAAGTGAAGTGATGAGATAAGAGCTGGATGGTGGTGCTGGTGGTGAGACCACTGCGGCTGAGCCCCACCTAACTGGCCAGCTGGCTGCTCGCATGGACAAAAGGTCTAGGAGGCTTGGCAAGACATGCTGGTATTTGCTGGTGGGGAGAGTCAGTCAATCGGCTGTAATACCAACACTGCTGCTTCAGCAGCAAACGCATGCACGCGCGTACACTGCATCAAGCTGAAAGCCCTCACACACAGGCACAGACTAAAATCCAGCCAGTTCCACCAGCTGTGTTGTCACTGTGGCTTTCAATAGACCTGGCCGACTTGACTCAATCCCTAGAGCTGCTCCTGAACGATTGATTCATGCATTCATGACATGTACCAAACTCCCTGCTACATTACCAAATTAGGAGGTAAAGGTTGGAAATTCTTTCTTCAAACTTTGATTTATTATCCCCTTCAGCAGGTATTTTTTAAAGCTCATGCATGAAAGGCAGCATATGAAACCTGTTCATGTGATGACATCTTGCCTCTCCCTCCCTGTTGTACCTGAACTTCAACTGATCAACTGACTGGAAGTAAAATGAAGAAGAAACTCCAGGTGCCTTAACAGGTGTGCGCTCCCAACAATGCTGTCTATTCATAACACTGAGCATTGAACAAGATATTTTCGTTCAGAAGTATGACAGCTATCCACACCCCAGCTGACTGATTCATGGGAAATACAAATTAATGCAAAACTTAGTGAAAAAAATCTTGTTTGTGGAAAAACCAAATTCCACTGATAAATGACTAATGTTTACCTGAAAGGCTTTGTTGTGCAGAGTCAGGCCAGCGTGCAATGTTCCGTCTAACAGCCCCATGGAGTCAGTGTTGAGAAGTAAAGGTGACACCAACGTGACGTACTTCGCCCCTGACCAAGGCTTTAACAAACCCATGGCCCATTCCTCTGTGTCACCTCCCACATTGTCCAAAATAACATCAAACCTGAAGAGGCACAAACTGATAAATTCAACAAAATCTTCCTTTTGAAGAAACATTAAAACATCAGTTTCTTTATCCGTTTACTTCTCCATGATCTCCAGTTGTTCAGCCACATCTCCTGCTGTGTAGTCCACCACCTCGTCAGCACCGAGCCCTCTGACAAGGCCTTCGGCATTCTGGGAGCAGGTAACGGTCACGTGGGCACCCCAAGCCTTTAATAACTGCAGAAAATAATAACAATAAGCAGACTCAAAAGTATCAAGAGCATCTTTCTTATAAGGTTGATTAGTTAAATGTCCCAGAAATTTCAGAAATATAATTGAAATACTTGGATAGAGAACGTTCCAACGCCTCCAGATGCTCCAGTGATCAAAACTCTGCGATTAGAAAAAATAAAAAAAGACAGAGGATGATTCATTGATTGTGTTATGATAATAGAAAACTACTGCTTCGTGAAATACATGAGAAATTTAATTAAGCATATTATATGTTACTTTGTGAAATTTTCTACTTTTTTTTTTCCTTTGTTCCTGTTTAGAAATTAGTATCTTATAAGACCAAATAAGGACATGATTGTCCAAAATGAAATTTAAAAAGATCTACATGTGCATTCACCTCCATTTACTCTCAATATCTTCAATTAAATCCAATGGAACCATGTGACTAGTATTTATTGTAATATAATCTAATTGCAACTGAACTATTCACAGTGAGGTTTGGACAAGCATTTGAGTCTCTATGGGTGCAAAGCTGACATAAAAGGACATGCAACTTTAAATACAGCAAAAAAATAAAAACTAACTGTATGCTGCATTTACAGGTATTTAAGAATTTATTTGTAAAAAACAAAAACTATTTTTATACTTCACATGAAATTTGTCAAACATTGAGTTTGTGGTTAAAAAGTGGCTAAATATAAACAAGCTTAGTGCATATTTATGTTTTCGCATATATATGCTTTTTTTCTTTTTTAAGAAAATCTGTCTTCTGTTTACTACTATTATTAAGAACATTTGAGGAGGAACTACAGGTAATAAACGCACAGATAAAAAAAAAAATGATTGCTTCATCCTCAGACATGTCTTATATTCTGTAAAACAAAAAACAGCTCCTGGAGGGTTAAAGTTTAATTTGAATATATCAAGATCATGCTGATTCTTGCCTTTTATTTAAAGAGTTTTCCCTGCACAGACCGCCTGCATTGACAAGTGCAGAGAGAGCAGTGTTGGCTACATAGGGGATGGATGCAGCCTCAATGTGACTCAATGATTTTGGCTTGTAGGAAACCTAAAACACAAAAAAAATCCAACCAAAAGAGCATTAAAAAAAGAAACTGTTAGAATAGGGTTTAAAGAGCTATAACAAAGGAAAGGAGCTACTGAATAAAATAAGCACAACAGAGAGAGACTAATTCATGTGTCTGTGATCACTGGCACAGCAGCTACTGCCACCAAACAAATTTAATCCTAATTGGTTACACAGCAGGATTACAAAGGGCACAACTGCTCTATTTACTTGAAATATTTCTAAAGCAAAATTTCATGTCCTTCTATGAGAAACAGGCAGCTACTAATAATTCCTCTTTAAAGATGTACTACTGTCATACAACAATCTCTATAGCTCACCTCATACTCTGTTAAAGTCACATATTCTGCCAGGCTGCCTTGTTTCCACGGTGGAACAGCAGCCCACACCTAGAGGACCAACATGACATTTAACAAGGTGAACACAACTGAAATTATCCACCCACTCATAGTGTCTTAGTCCGCCTAATCAACCATCTCTTAGAAGACGGTTCCTGCCGTTTATCATAATTAACTTGCTTTAAAGGATATTTTTAAGCGGGTGGATCACTGCTGTGAACAGCGTGCTGCAAGAAACCTTCATGTCCTTCTTTTCTTTTAATCATGTTCACTTGAAGCCCTGTGCGTTAAATTACATTTCAGTCTACAGGAAGACGCTAATGTGGACATATGGGAGAAAACACAGTAGGCGTCTGTAATTATTATGAGTCAACTTAATGTAAGAACAGACCTAAGAGAATGTTTGAGTTCCAAGAAATGGCCCTGAATAACGGCAGCATATATGCATAACTTCAGGAGGTTGGAAAAGTCAAATATACCATACATATAAATATACACTTTATTCTTTTTCAATATGTCTGTACTATTTAGCCAATGACATTTAAGTTCAGAGTAGTCGGAGTTTATATAAAATAGACGCAATAATACAAACAAGGGCTATGATGTCAATTTTCCTTTCTATTGTGACCAAACTGGCATGAGTTAGTGTGGCTTTTATATTTTAGAAGATTTTATGACCTGTAAGGAATAAAATATTGGGCACTCAGCAATGTTAAAATAAAAAAATCTAATGAAAATCTCTTAATTCCAAAACTAAATCTGTGATGGAGAGGACTTGATACAGAAAAAAAAACACAACACAAAAAGGTTTTAAAACTGTTTTTTTATAAATGAAAGCAGGTTAAAATTTTATTTTGGGAAAGTACTGATTTCAACTATAACCAAGATTTGTAGACTCTTCCTAAATTGAAAGAAGTGCTCCAGCAGTTTGGACTGATGTGTCAATAATTACCATCATTTTAAAACCTAGGCAGCATTATGTGAGCCTTGTTCTGTAATTTAATTAAAGAGAACTGCACAGTTCACTTTGTATATGTGATACACTATCATATATAGATTTTCAAATTCAAATGTCGATAGAAATGCTCACCTCATCTCCTGGAGCAAAGTGAGTCACTCCAGACCCACAGTCCGCCACTACACCTGACAAATCACGGCCCAGAATGAGTGGAAACTCACTAAAGCTGCTCATCACAGACAAAGGATCCCTCC
The DNA here is from genome assembly GCA_034780135.1 of Jordanella pulchra. Lineage (NCBI taxonomy): Eukaryota > Metazoa > Chordata > Actinopteri > Cyprinodontiformes > Cyprinodontidae > Jordanella > Jordanella pulchra. The sequence goes on along the minus strand of JAUZNJ010111042.1, from coordinate 5,396 downwards.
TTAAGTTAAGCAATGTAGCCCCATAGCCTCCTAAAAAAGAAAGCATGGTTTAAAACAGTTTAATTCAATGATTATGTCAGCATTTGCATTATTAGGTTCAATGCCAGAATTGCACTTACCCCTCATGTTTACATCCAGGGGGTTTAGACTGGCTGCACTGACTTTTATCAGCACCTCATTTGCAAAATTAATAGAAGGGATGACAATTTCTTCCGTGTGCCTCAAAACTCCACTAGAGCCATACTGATCAATGACCCAAGCTGACATGCTCTGCAGCCTTGAAGGTGAACTGCAGACATTCCTGCAGCCAACTCGAGCTAATGTTTTGCTCCATACAGCTTTCCCATTGAACAAAGACAGAAGCCTAATTAAAGCCATAACTCCGATTCAGTCCGTTTAAACCCAATTGCAGCTGCAAAGTCAACTTAAGAAATATGACATCTACAACTGCATACTACATACATACAGTATTAGCTAGCTAATACAGGACGAAGTTATAGGGCTAATACTAGCATTCTTAGCTAGTCGTTGCTACAAATACATGCCTAAAGGTCGATAACACACACAATCCATCGGATTTACCATCTACCTGTTGGCTAATATAGTTTTACATTTCAATATGGATGAACTACTAGGCTTAAACCAACAGAAAACACGAATTCATCCATAGCATTCATCCAAGTTACCAAACAAGCTAACCTATGAACTTAAGGAGGTAGCCAATCAGACATTAGTAAATACAAACTCTGGCCAATGATGTGAAAGGTTTTCTAGTGACGTAGAATGTTTTGACTCATATTGCATACGCCTTAGCCGTTTACTATTTCATATGTTTTTTTACACTTGCAAGGTTAATCTCTGTTTTGTGTTTATTATCTTAAAGGATAGAAATGTCCTAATGACAGATTTAAAAAAACTGTTTGTTAGTAGGTTTAAAGAAATCTATGAAACCAAATAAAACAAAAAGTCAGAAAATGAAAAAGTCGGTATCTATTTAGATATACATTTTAATCTTATTTTGACCGTAGTATGTATTATTATTAAATTTCAAATGATAATCAAATCAGCAATCAGAATAAACTTAAATGAAACGATATTTTGAAATGATTCTCTTTTGTAAGTTTCATTAAGGAAGGACTTATTTAAGTGTTCATACTATAAAACATTATTTGTATAAATACATATATATCTACATGTGTATGCATCTATGGCATCCTTTTTTATATACACAGGAATTGTCGTCTACCAAGAATTTCGTTATTATAATTTTGAAACCATGGTGAAATTTAATGGAGACTCTCGGCTCTGTATGCACACATCATATGCAGACAAAGATTTTAAAGAAAAAACACTTAGGAAAAAAGATAAGCATCCTCAGAGGACACATTTAAAGAAAAAAATCAGTATCAGAAGAAAAACATTAATCATACTGACCCGTCGTGTCAGTAGCAGCAGGCTTTCATCTCTTTCATTGGGCAAGTTTTTTAAAGAAATAAAAAAGGCTTAAATAGTAAAATAGTGTCATATTGATGATTGTTAAAACATGTTTGAAAACTTCAATCTAACTTTAGAAAACAGAATTACATGGTCAGCAAAAGTGTGAAGGGATGACTTTGATTATTTCCTTTTGGAGCTGGAGTCGATATATTTTGCACCTAGATGATGATTGAGTCAACAGAGGTATAAGGGATGAAAATAATTCAACTGGGAGGGACATAGCAAAATAATCTTTATATTGTTTTAGTTAAGATCTCAAAATTTTATCTCAACTCATGAATTTATACATCCCAATGTTTTTATAAAATGAAACCCAGTAAAATATATACTCTAAAAGTATTTGTTCACAGAAACATGTGTGTAAACTTTGGTGTGGGAAAGCCTGATCGCCTCACAGACTCTTAACTACAGCTTTTTATAAACAACCTTTTGAATTAGATGAGATGCTTGCATAATAGCCAAAGTTAGATCAAGTAGTTGGACCCTCTTGATTAAAATAGGATATCATAAAAGTTTCATGCACGTATAAAAGTGTACATGCAATGTTTTGTCTAAACAAATTAGACATATTCAAATAATAAAAGTAGAAAATGGGAACATAAGTTTGAGATATTATTGTTTAGCTTTATCTAAGCTAAAGTCCAAATTTTAAACATAGCCTGCAATACACAAACACACATCCACACCAACAAATCCACAAAGGCGCTTAGAAACTGTATAATTTATGTAACCATAAAAAAAAATCTCTTTTTCAGGCTAGATATTTGACCATTTTCTATCAGAAAAGAAAAAGCAGTGTTAAATTTTTTTGATTTCCTATAAAAGACCCTACTTTTAAGCATATAGCCAAAACTTTTATAAGTGCTGAGGTCACTGCCATTCCTGGGTTATGTCTGCCTGCTTTATCCCTTCCAAAACTATTTTTAGTTTGAGACCATTGTCTTGTTAGGAAAGTGTCATTCATCTAAATGTTTTTTGAAGTGAAATAAAACAAAACTGGGGCTTCCTACAATTCAACATTCCATACACCTTCTATAATGCACTGGGATCATTAACTACAAAACAAACACTGCAATGTGAGGCCTGCATGCTCAACAGTTGATATAGTGTGCTTAAATTTAAAAAGTTACAGTCACTTCTCCATCTTGGGATTAATTGGAAATATATTGCATTTGGACATTTGTGTGGTGATTAAAGACAGTCCACAACCATTTTAAACTTGTGCAGAAAATTGTTGTATTTATTCATCAAAGGTTCAAAATTAATATGTTTATGAAAACCTCTGGCTGCTATTGGTACATTCTTAAACTGAAACCATGAGAAGTATCACAGTTAAATCTATTCAGCTTCCCACTAACATCATAAAAGAAAAAAATCTTAAATAATCATAACTCAGCATGCCTAAGAGATTGTGTCAACAATAAATTCAATGCTGAGTTCCCATTAAATGTGTGGGTGTAAGCCAGATAGGAAAAACTAGTGGAGGAGGCCACATCCAGCTACAGAAAAACTGGAGATAAGCCAAAAACATAATATTTATTTTTCAGTAATTCCCAAACACCGTTATTAGGCTTGTTTTATTTTTAGATTATGTTTAAAGTGGAATAGTCACAATAAACCCAAAATGCTGATACCATCTTTAAGATGGGTTGGTGTATCCTCTTACCAATAAGAGGATAATTCAATAAAGACAAGTTGGATGTGCAAGTAATCCACTTTACAGAATTAGCCTTTACCCATCTGCCTTTCTAATACTTGCATAGTTACCTGGGAATAAAGGTGAAAGACAAAATACAGAAACATTTCATTTGTATTTCCCCAACAATTTATAGACGTTAAATTATCAGCAGCTCAAATAGATAGAAACATTAGAATTACGTTTTTCATAAGTGATTATGCCTAATGGTCTTCTCTTGTTCCAGACACTGAGGACAGAGAGGCCTAGGGGTGCATGTTCATGATTCAGCACAGAACCAAGTAACACGCAGTTATGTCATTATAACCATAACTCCCAGAGGAAGACAACACTGTGGAAATTGGGTGCTTTGTCTGTGCTTGCTCATTACAGTGGCTCTGCTGTCTAATGACTTCCATAGCCGGTCAGGGTTTTCATGCTACTAAGGGCAGAATGTATCATCTTACCAATATTACAAAAAAAAAAACAACAAAAAAAACCAACTTAAAATTATATTGCCAAGTATCAAGGAAATTGTGGACCTACATTGTGTGCTGTAAATAAACATTTTAAGAGGGTCTTTTATAAACACAACAAAAAATTAAATCTGAGTATGTCAATTAATCTTAAAACAAGTGCATTTTTTTTTCTTGAATTAAGCAGGTAAGTGAGACACTTTGCCAATGGAATAAAACAATTTACAATTAAAATAAATCTGTGAAGGTTCTCAGTCATCCAGGCCATGGTCAAGCTAGGAAAGTTCAGTTTAGGCAACTGGAACTGAACTTTCCAAATTCGACATTTAAAATAACAAAAGAAACAGCTACATTGTCTTAATTCAGATGCCCAATATCTAATGATCTTATTTTAAGGGAAAAAAAATACAAATTTCATTGGAAAATCATCTTTTTTACCTGCTCAAATTAAGGACAAACACATTTATTTTAAGAAATAATGACTTATTTTTAGAATGTTTTTACGGTAAAGAAAAGAGAATCATCAAGTGCAGTTTTTCTAGGTCCATTTTCTGTCTAGAGAACTGTGGCCTATATTGTGTGGTGGCTATTAATGTAACAGATTTGGTCTAATTTAATTTGGTGTTCATGATGAAACATTGGATGGCTTTTAACTAAGAACGGACAACTAATATATTCCACGCTTTCATCTAATGCACTTTATCTTATCTTAGTCTAATAACATGAACATGCGCATAATTGTAAATTAAGAAAGTAAATGATTTGTGGTCTTCTAGTCTTTAAAACTACCAGCTATGCTTACACAGAGAACTAAAATTGAGAGGTTTTTTTCTTTGTCAAACACCTAAAGCTCAGATGAATTTGTTAGAGTGTGTTTCAGCAGCAATTTTAAAAATATGGCACAGATTATCAGTTTAAGGTGGGTCTTTATCTTGACCTAACTACTCCAAGACATGGATGTGCTTTTGAGGAAGGGGCAGATCTACTGGGGAGAAACTGGGGACAACTAACTGGGAACAACTGGGGATAACTGTATTATCTATTACAAGAAGTCATTGACAGCAGCAGCTCAGCCCAAAGTGCCAGAGAGAACAAAAAGCTAAAAGGTTGAGTGTTCGATAATGCAAAGCTGGAGAATAGAGGCAGAATACAGAGAAGTGAAAAAACTGGTCTTTACACTTTGCCTGAGACTAAGGTTATACAAGCATAACTATGGAGATAGCTCAGGATAACCTGAGCCACTCCGACTATAGCCTTTATCAAAAAAGGAAAGTTTAAGTAGGAAAGTAGGTATAGTATTTATTAAGCACCTTAACAGCATCTTAAAGCACTGTACAGAAAACCAAAAAATGGCAGTTAAAATTAAATACTAATACAAATAAAATTAAAAATGTCTCAATAAGATAACACAGTTAAAAAATAAGCAATCAACTAAAGGCCTGTTTAAACAGAGACATTTTAACAATTTATATAAGATACAACAAAAAAAAAATCTCTGGTGCTGTTCCCTCTGCCTTTCACATGTCTGTCTCAAGAAGTCAAGTGAAGAGGCAACTGGAGAGACTGAATCGTCAACACATTCTCACTCCCGACTTGTCATATACTGACGCTTGGGCATGTCCCCTCAGCGTCACATATTGACGCGTCAGGTACTCCCTTCGCGTCAATATCTGACGAGAAGGGTCTATTCTATTTTTGTATATTTTTGTAAAAGGCACACAATTTGTGCAGAGCACATGTTTTGGTAG